>LGRX02025599.1:0-40539 GCA_001247695.2 Cymbomonas tetramitiformis | reverse complement strand
TTATGCAAATTTCTTGAAGCGGTGAACAAATTCCTAGATATAACATTTTTAAAAATTTGGTACCTTCGAGCAGTCACTAGATGCAATGCCTTGGGGGCAAGGGGGGTCATACAGGTGCCCCGACTACCTTGGGGGGGGCGAACATTGCTTTGGGAAATGTCATATGTTAAGTACACGACCCCCTCAGAATATAAATTTCTCTTTCGTGGATATAACTGGCGATAGGAGGCTGGAGATATCGAATGTCGAAAACTGTAGCTGATGTGGCGCAATGCAGTTCCCATCTTCGATGCAGTACGTGAGACATTAGTCGGAGAGAATTCGGGAATATAAAGATATTCATCTCAACCGTTCGCTGAAAACGTGTAAATTTCTCTACTTAATCGTGCGCACCCGCGAAAAAGGTTGAAGTGGTTTACGCCACATTTCTTGGGTGGCATATGACTGCTTTCTCGGGACTTGCGTTTATATATTTTGTTGAGAGAATCTTCAAAGGGAGACGACAGACGCATACGTGATACTCGTACAGTACAAACGCTTCCAATTTCCCCACTGACGAAACACTTTCCCCATTGTCGTATTACGGGTACAGATGCTATTTATTAAATATGCACTTTCGACTTACCGCGGAACGCTCTCTCTCGCAGCGAGACCCTGTCCTGCCAATTGAAGATCTTTAAGATTGTGTGCACATCTAAGTAACTTATTTGTATCTAATATTATCACATATTCCTACTGAGTCAGTGGGTATCCGCATCGTGCGCAATGATAACCCCGTTCGCTACTTTTGGAAGTTGCGAAAATCGTAAATTCACGCTCACTATACCCACATGAACGCGCCAGCCCTTAGCGAGATTTGTAGTGGGCTTTTCAGTGTATACGAATTACCTTTAAAAGATAACGCATATTAGATAATATTTTGCTAGTCGCTTCCCTCATCCGCTGCGCACGCACGCTTGCAGGCGAGCGCGCGGATGAGGGAGGAAACCCTAGCGAAAATGTGGACGCGGTTGACATCCGCGTTTTCGCTAGAGCTGACAGCGCGCTGTCGGATGCTCAAAATATGTTCCTTATGCATATATGATATGCGTGGAAGGTTTGTGATATGCAAGATGCGTTTATGCGATGCGTATGTCGAGCGGTTGGCTCGATGCGTGCCCAATGACCCCCTTCCATGCGCGGCGTCCCAGACCCCAGGTTGTGCACGGATCTCGCGCGCGCAAAAAATATGTTGTTCCTAACGCACCTCTTAATCAGTATGCTAAGTTTGGTGCTTCGTATTTATTTCTCAGACCTGTATCTCACGCAGCTGGACTGTGACTTACGGGCCCCCGTATGTCACTGTCCAGCTGCGTGAGATACAGGTCTGAGCGGGTACGAGCCAGCGTTGTGTTTTGATATCTTTTTCGGCCGCACATGGACGAGGCGAGGTCGGACACGTCATGACTTTCGGAGATCGAAGTGACAATATAATTATTGTGTCGACTGATGACATCTTTGAAGAAACTTTTATATTTTCAGAAGGAGGTGGGGGAAATTTTGGGAAATATCATTCTTGAAAGGCGGAAGAATTTTTGAGGCAGATCTGTAAATTAAAATTCAGAATTCAAAATTCTATTCCAGGAATGTCACTTTTCTATTCCAAAATAATAATATTTCGCTCCACAATGGCAAATAGCTCGATCTCAGGAATAGGCCAACGTCTCTGTGTATCGGAGAGAGTGACGCTGTGATAGCCACATGGCTTCATACCTTTTCCTTGGTCCTGCAGTACTACTTGACCAACGTGTGTGCCTGATCCATCGACCTCCATAATAGATGGCAGTTTCTAATCTGGAAGTTGTAGTACTGGAGCATTGCAGATGGCACTTTTGAGGTTATCAAATGCCTTCTGTTGCTCAGATTCCCAGACAAACTCTGCATTATCTTTAAGGAGACGATTGAGCGGCTCGTCAATCTTGGAGAACTTTGGTATGAATCTCCTAAATTGACCGACCATGCCCAAGAATGACCGAAGGGATGACTTGCCATCTTTAGCCATACGGCGTAGAGGCTGCTTTCCAACGGTAGGACCACAAGACACTGGAGGCTGTATTGCCATGACTGCTCGGATTCTGTCTTCGATGATGAATAGGCCTGCTTCAGAGATGTGATGTCCGATAAAGTCTATGGATCTAACGAACAACTCCACCTTGGAAGGCCTGATGAAGAACTGGTGATCTCTGCAACGCTGGAGGAACTGTCGGACATGACTCACGTGGCTGTCAAAGTCCGGACTGTACACAATAGTGTCATCCATGAAAATGACAAGGAACCGATCGATGAAGTCGAAGAATGCCCGATTTCCTACACGTAGAGCGGTTGCAGGAGCAATGGTCAATCCGAAAGGCATAACTGTCCACTCATAGGAACCGTATCTGGTGCGAATAGCTGTTTTGTGGATGTCATCTGGATGTATAGGGATCTGATGGAAAAACTGATTGAAGTCGAATCTGCTAAACCATCGTGCACCTTTTAGCTGTTCAAGAAGGGTGTCGTGAGGTGGCAATGGATACGTGTCCTTAATTGTGATGTTATTAAGGGCTCGATAATCACAGCACATCCTCCACTTCCCACCTGGCTTAGGAGCGAAAATGATAGGACATCCATATGGAGATGATGACGGACGAAGGATACCCAATTCGACATACTTGATGATCTGTCGTTTGAGCTCTTCCATCATGGGCACTGGTATGGTACGAACTGGCTGCGATGGCGGCTTGTGCCCAGGTTCAATGTTGATTCGATGATAACCACCTTCAAACCGTTCTGGCCTATGACCAGCTGGAAGATCCTCCTGGAATATGTCTGAAAAGTCTTCCCTCATTTGATCACGTGCTGCTGTGACCCCTGGGTCTTCCATAGTGGTGTCTGAGTCTGCTGCTGCGAAGACCGGTTCACCATCGACCTCTGAGAGAAAGAAGAGATAAGCTACGGCTTCTTCAGCCGAACCACTGGATCGAATACGACGTAGGTGCTTTCTCATGGTGGTGGCACTGACCAATTCCATTTCAGGAAGGCCATCTGAGCCTGGAGTCTGTTCAACTCTGGATAGTACTGTGCGAACACTGGAGCCTGATGAGTGCTTCCTAGTGTTCGTCAGATTTTTGGACTGGAAGTCAATGTGTGGATTTCTCCTTTTCAACCAATCTTGACCCAGGATGACAGTGAATGGTTTCATGTCAATGATGTAGAAATCCTCTGTGTCCTTATACTTACCCAGCGTGAATGTAGCATTGGGAAGATAGGATGTGCAGGGTAGTTGGCTTCCTCCAGCCAATCCCACTGAGAATGATGAGGAATCTGTGGGAGCTATACCAAGCTGAGCAGCGAACTGTCTGTCGATGAAAGACGATGTAGCTCCTGGATCTACCAATATATGAGTACTCTGTCCATATACTTTCCCTTTGTACAACAACAGCTTCTTCTGCGATTTCAGCTTTGCTGTCTGAGACTGCATCTGTGCGATGTGCTCTGAGGGAGTGTCCATCTGCTGAAACTGCAATGTCAGACTGGAAAGGACTTCTTCTGAGATACTCTCAACCTGGCCACTTGCTTCAGTGGCATCTTCAGGCTGATTTACCTTGGGGGTGCTCTCATCACTGGTACCTGTGCAGTACCCTGAGAGTTTCCCTGAGGAGCTGGAGCTGAAGCTGGAATTGGAGCTGGAGCTGCAACTGTTGCATTGATGCTGTGCTGATTCTTTAGCTCCTTAACCAGGGTGTTGATCGTGTTGACAAGTTTGCCAGACTCATTCTTAGCACCCTGATTCTGTTGCTGCTGTCTCCTGAAAGGATTCTGAGCTGGTGGCTTGCCTTGAATGGCTTTTCCATCTGGGGTCCTGGTGGAGAAACAATCCTTTGTGGCGTGATTGGTACGACCACATCGTTGGCAAGGCTGAGGAGGATTTGGTGCTGCTCCTTTTCCTTTCCCTTTACCTTTGCCTTTTCCACCTTTCCCTTTGCTCCGATTCTGATTGGCATTTGGATTTTGATTGCCATTCTGATTCTGATTCCAGTTCCTATTGGATCTGTCATATGGCTTTCTGCCACGCCCTTTGTCCTTCTCCTTTCTGACTGGGCCTCCTGATGACTGCTCCTTTTGCCCCCGATAATGTAGGGTCTCTGACTGCTTCGAATGAACAACGTAATTCAAGTCGAGCAGGATCTGTGTGGTTTGTGACCACGACAGATTATTCCTTTCGTCTTCTGTAAGGAATCTCAGATGGAACTGTTTGCGAAGATCAGAATCCATACTGTTGACGAATCTGTCCTTTATCAACACATCATCCAGATCAACTGCTGCTAATGCAGCCAGTGACGTGAACGTGCGTAAATAATCTGAGAAAGTTTGGTTCCCTTGATTCAGCGCCATTAGGTGTTTTTTAGCCACTGATCTTTTATGGGGGTTGCCAAACTGACTGAGGAAAATCCTTTTGACCTTCTCATATGTGGCATTTGGTTGTTTTGCCACGACCTGGAAATAATGCCGGTCGTTGTTTTGTATGAGTGTCAGAAATACTGTGATAATGTCCTTGTCTGGAACTCCTGGATAAGTGAACTGAAAGTATCTATCCACTGTTTCCAACCAAATCTCTGCATCCTGTCCTGCCTTAAATTCTCTAGGTGGTGTCATTTTCACCTTTGGAACTAAAGTGGATGGAGCTGGTACTGGTACTGGATCATCATCAGGGTCTGTGAAAAGTGTTGGAGCATGATCTGCTGTATACTCCTCGTCTGGTTCCTGTGGTTCTGACTCAGGATCTCTATATCTGCTCATGTCAGGTCTCATGCGACTGATATTATCGAAGTACCCTATTTGGTCGAATCTGGTCTGGGTATTATCATAACCAGCGAGCCACTTGGGTATCTTGAACCGGTTGTAGGCATCGTAAGAACCCAAGATGTCAAAGAAGCATGTTGACGGATCTGCATTGATAGCTGGAATATCTGATTCTTCTGCCATCTAAAAAAACAAAACACAACACCAAAATACCTTCAACTGACTGAGTGTGTGTGTGAGTATATATATAGTATATATATCTATATTTTGTACATGTAGTATATCTGTACATTATAATGAGGTGATGTATGTATATATCCACCTTCTTCCCCCCTCAAGGAAGTGTGAATACACAGGCAGTTGTCAAGTGCCTTTATACCTCATGATATAGCATGCAGTCCTTATAGGAAGCAGCTTATACAGTTTTAGGGTTGCAGCCCTACAATCCTTCGGTTGTCGCCCTACAGTTTTTGGGTTGTTGCCCTACAGTTCTTGGGTTGTTGCCCGAAATATTGTCATGACTGTGCTGATTTCAGCATGACATACATGCCAAACACGAAGTGTTTCCTATTATATAGGTGGCATTTCAGGGTATATATCGTTACAGTGACCCTTATCTTCCACAGTGATATTAGGGTCTTATCTGCCATAAGTAACCCTAAAATATGTTAAATCAAAGCAATATGAACATTTCCCCAAGAAATTGAAGGAAAACTGCATTTAATTTTTCACTGTGTATCACGTGGTTTTTAGGAGGTATGTTACACCACTGTAACTGTACACGTGAATATAGGTAATATTAGGGCGTTACAGGTGTTGTACTATTTTGAGCATATTTTTCAATAGCTAATAAAATAGGGTAACGAAAAAAATGAAACCCAAATTTTCATTTTCAAATCTAACGTATTTATTTTTCACGTATTTTAGTACAGCAACTATGTATACCCCTAGGTGTTACACACCTGATATTTAGGGTGTTACACGAGATATGACCATGCACATTATGTTTTTCAGATACCTTAATAGGTATAAAATCATAATTCGAAATAAAATGGGGTCGAAATTTCAGTTTTGAAATTTATCGCCAACGATTTTTACCCATTTTCCACCTTTTCTGGCAAAATATATATATCTCAGTATGTATATTTTGGTGTGTGTGGAATGTGCAAGTTACAGAACTCATGCAACTTATCTCACTTTTGCACATGGTATTTTTCATGGCATAATAGTGAAGATATCTGATGGTCAACATCTGTGGTTGAACATATATATGGGTTTTGCTGATTTGAAACCCATGGAAGTTGGTCCACTTCCCAATGATTAATTAGGTGTATCAACTTTAAGCGGGTGTATCACTTAAGTGATAACTTGTCAGAACCTATGATATATTTGGGCATATGGCTGTGCACTGAGAGCATATCAAAATGATATCTCTAGATTCCAAATATATCAGGACATAGCTTGATAATAATCTAAGCAGTCTCACACAACACAATGTGTGTGTGTGGTGTCCACAACAACCTCTATCAGTTCAATATATTGTTACTGATCTGAGAATGTACATGCAAGTGTGCCGATCAATTCTGAATCAATTGTCACAATGCAGTGTGGTTGTTGTTCTTGCTCCAGCGATGATATGTGGGACGAGTGGACAATGCTCAGCAGTGACCAGCTGCTTATCTGAGCATTGTATGATGCCTTCGGGTCTGGAGATTTCTCCATCCAGCCCTACAGCATGTTGGATTATTCTGTCCCCATCTATCGCCATCACTTGACATCCAGTTGTTATCGTGATCAAACTGGATGGTACTATGTATCATGTATTGATATGATTATTGATTATTGCACTTTCGAGTCAGTGCATTATCAATCTACATAGTAGTGTCAGTGATAATTTATTACACTTGTGAATCAGTGTAAGGTCATATTTTTAATGATACATAAGTGATGCATAAGTGTAGTGACTTGTTTAAGCAGTAACTTATGTTTATGTACTTGCTGATTGAGTACATGTAAGTGTGTGTGGAATTGTTCACTATACACACTTGTATGCAGGTGATTTCTGGTATTACAATATACCAAGATGATTTATCATGCAGGATGATCTGTATACCAAGTACTGAATAAATCTAGCATGATATATATATCAGCTTAGTGGTGATTGTAATCCTGCATACTCTCATTTACAGTAATGAGTTGCTTGGTTTATTTCACATGTAGTTCCGGTGAGCATTCCATTCAGTGATCCACCATAGAACGAACATGCTCATCCCAAATCCTTCGTCAGAGCATGTCGAGCTAATTATGGTGTCAAGATCACCTTCAGGCACCTTACACTTACATGGGTTCCAATATAGCTTACATGCACTGCAGTATGCTTTGTGCAATGTATGATGTATTGTGATGTGATGCTATATGTCCCAGTTGTTATCGTGATCAAACTGGTTTGTACATTACAGCTGTTATCGTGGTCAAGCTGTATGAATAATGCATGCACATATCACAGTGATGCAGTTGCTCAGTATAATAATGTACATGTGGTGTAATGCACATCTGCTGCATGCACTCAGTATCGATACTCAATGATGGTTTATACTGCAAGTATATGTGTGTATGTGTGTGGTGCTGCAGGTATTATTATCTCCGCACACTCGAATTTTGCACACACTATGATGTTGCTGCAGAGTATTCAATGATCTGTCATGTTGAGCGTGTATGTGTGTGTAAGCTACTCACACAGCATGTAGTATGCAGTTCACACTCATATTTGCAGGTTGGTATACGAATCTGACAGTGAATAGATTATAATATCTCAGCAAACATCGGAGTATTATATGGCATGCTGCAATATACTGTCATCATGCGTCCGTTCATGATAATCCCAGTAAGTATACACATATTCTGTCAAGGATATCGTGACGCGCGCAGATGATGCATCAGTGATTATTGCAACTATCGATAATGACGGTGTGTTGATGACATTTTGTATGCTGACATCGTCATAAAAAAACTGCAAAATAATCATCGTGTACAGTAAGCGATTTATTGCGATCATGAAAATCGCGATGGTGCGCGTTGCTGATAATGAACACATCTTGTCGCAGTATGTATAGCACATGATACAAGTGCTATTTTTCGCGCGGATCATGATTCCGATGATGATTTTTGTGTCCGCGTCTCATATTGCGAATTTCGTACAACTGCGAATCGTATCTGCGCGTACATGTGATCGCTGCGCATATGTATGCCGCATGCACACCTTTTCGCGTTGTATAGGTGACGATCAGCTGCGATGTACGATCTGTGATTGTGTATGTGACGATATATCCTCGCGCACAATATTCGCTTATGCAGCGGTCAGTATATGCAGTATATCGGTATTTGTGCGATTGCGACGCCAGATGTTATTCGCGCTCCGCAACCTGCATACACAAAAATAATAATAATAATAATAATAATAATAAAACATTTACGCTAGCAAAGGGGACAAAGTCCTGAGAGTGCGGTATCCCTGCAAAGCAGGCTAGTGAAAACACCAGGGGCTACTCCCTCTGCTATAGCGCGCCCGCAAAGGGGCTCAACCCACTTTTCAGCAGGGTGACATCTAGAGAAAAGCTAAGTGCTAGGCAATAAAAAAACTCTAGAAGATGGAGAAGCAGCCATGGCCGGGTGAGTGGAGGGGTGGCTGAATCTGAGCGGTGGGGAGGGAAGTCGAAGAATTAAGGGGTTTTTTGCTTTTTGGAGACGTTGAGGAACTTTCAAAAATGCAACATGACCCCCATTTTTTAACAGCTTATGTTCAATATACATGTTATTAGAGTCACAAAAAATTTTGACAGCAAAAGTGACCATGTGGATCCTTCGATTTTTATGTTATTATCCCAGCAGCTACCAGATTTAAAGCCCACACCCTCAAACAAATGATTTCTCTAAAATGACATGGTCACTTTTCTTGAAACCCGAAATTAAGAACCCTTACTCATATATCTAGAGGGTAAAGACATAAAAATTGGGGGTCATGTTGCATTTTTGAGAGCTACAGGTGCTTTTGGCCACATAAAATAAGTTTGAAAATTGAATATTTTCATATACCTCCACTATTACCCCTCTATCAAGTATCCATATGAACTCTCAAGTGTCCGAATCAACAAGCATATGCCCTCGGCTATCGCGATGAAAATTTACCCTGGTCGATATCGCACGCTATCGCGACACAAATGTCGATATTTCATAGTCTATTTCCAAACTGTAGCTCATTTCCAACTAACGGGTAGCGCCCTTCCGCCCTACGCTAGTTCTGTTCATCTGTTGATGTGTGTTTCGAAATCCAATCCAAACGCAAACGAAAGTGAAAGCTATGTGTGATCCAAGATCCCTACTGTACAGGCGACGGGAGTTTCCAGTTTGCCATATCCGTTAGCTCGGCGATAGCATAAGACAAGGGTTATGTGCTGTTAGTCCGAGGTCTAAATCTGCGGGGCCTCCGAGTTCGCCTTTCACAAGCCGCATATTCGACCGTTCAGAAACCAGGGCGACATTCAGAAGGTGCACGCAGTGGATCTTATCAGGCAGTTGAATGAACTTGCCATTGAGCGAGGTTGCTGCCAGCGACAGCACGCTCGAAGAACATAGCCCAGACGATGTCCGTCAGGATAGCAGCGTGACCGACATTCCCTGGGTTCCCAAATTTCCTGAAAGACCCGCGGTCGAACGGAGCGCGGGAGATGCTGACGCTGGCGCGTTACCGTGCTCGGATCAAGACGAGCTGCACACAGCGGGCAACAGGGCGTTTGTTGGAGATGGTACCTTCCGGGTCCGTGCTCACTGGCTCTTTCATCCGTGCAGGCGTAGTCCAAAAGTTCTACGCCTTGCATTCTCAGCAAGATGCTTCATGCGCTGCTGTCATACAGTTATCCCGTGAGTTGGATCCGTAAAAGGAGGCGTATTCGCCGTTGAATAATACCACGTGGGTCAAACTGGTAGCTCGTAACAGTTCTTGCCTGCGCACTTGTTCCAGGGTGATGGAGGTGAGGCACTGCAGCGGCTGTGGGAGCTATGGGACTGGAAGCCGATGCGAGTGCCCTGCCCGGGTCGCTACCGCGTACTCCGAGGGACTGGAATCCACACGCGCCCCGAGCAAGTTCTCTCTGAGATAGATGCGGCCGACACCACGGTGCACCTGCACCACGTGCAACCTGTGCGCGTAGACGCTGCTGCTAGCAGCGACGAGCGCGACGGAGTCGCAGTGGCTCACTTGCCAGGAGGTGTGCTTCCCGCAAACCCCACGGCTCGCTTCAACACCTGAGCCGGAGTCCCCCCCCGCATAGCTCGCATGTTTCGTCCTGACCTAAGCTGGTTCACGGCTAGCGTGCAGCTCTGCTTTGTGCGGAGCGCAACGAGCCCCTTGTTGCTCAAGTCTCCAGCGTCTGAGTAATCTACTTTCTTACCACGCAGGTGGAGGACTTATCACCTTCATCAAAGCCGATGGAAATTTTGTGCACACCTTCAACACTGAGCAGAACTTATGGCGGAAGCTCAGGTGCATGGGGCTGGAGGAAGCTCAACGTGAAATGGAAGCAAGGCGGTTTTGAAGAAGCGCCTGTGAGAATAGAGGGCCAGTTTTTATAGGGCATTAGAGTGGAACCTCTGTATTAACGCCGCCCCTTTGATAAGCTTTTGAGCGTTTAAAGAAGTCCGCTACATTTCTTACCTGTCCTCCCACAAATATGGATAATGCTATGTGTCCCGCTCCTCAGACCCATCCCGGCGCAATTAGTGCCACAGGCCCTTGTTCGCAACTTCGTCCCCGCAAGTTTCGCGATGCATGCCCTATTCTCAAATTCGTCCGAACGTGTACAACGTTACATGCACCTGGTTCTTCAAGTCGTCCAGCAGCACTACATCTCCCTATTTTCTAGTATGGATGGTGTCACAAGCCCCTTTCCTGAAACTGATTGCTACTTCTCCAATCCCCAAACTCGTGCCAGCAGGCATAGTTGTGGTATGCTTCTGTCCCCTAACTTGTTGTCATGTGCACAAAACTACATGACCCTTTGCCCAAACTTGTCCCAGCTTGCAAGGCGCAACATCCCCCTATTCCCAAAACATGTTCCTACGCGACCATAGTGCTATGCACCCCTATCCTTGAAGTGGTCCCGGCAAGCCTGCATACTTGTACAAGCCTTGTCCTCAAAACTTGTTCCTAGCGGCATAGTGCTACTTGTCCCTATCCTTCATTGTGTCCCTGCGTGAACTGGGCATCGTGAAGGAAATTTCGGTACATGCCCTTTTCCTCAATTGCTCGCCCCATCGGCCATAGCCCTACACGCCCCTATCCCTAAATTATCCCAGCGTGGATTACGGTGCATATCCTTGTTATCGTTTCTAGTTGGTATACTACTTCCACATGCATATATCATCAATGGCCTAGGTGCGCACGGTGCTACATAACTTGCTCTCCTCCGCAGAGCCTCCGGACCAAAATGGAGCCAGAAACACGTAGGGTGCATAACGTTTTAGTTTTCAGCAGGACCGGAGAGACGAGGGCCGCAACCGATCGTGTAATGTGACCCTCGAATCGATTCGCGGCCGAGCGAAGCACGGCTCGTCTGAAGTCTTGCTTGCAAGAGTATACATAACTTTATAGTTTGGTCTCCATGGGCATAGTGCTACATGGGCTTATAACGAGTCGTCTCAAAAGTGTGGATTTCGGTACGCGCCCTTGTCTTCAAATTCGTTCTTATATGGATGATGTTCTTGTTGTCCCTAATCTGAAGATGGTCCTAGCGAGGACGGCGTTGCATGCATACCCCTATTCTCAAATCGGTCCTAGCATAGCAAACTATGTCCCTATCATCAAACACTTTCCTGGGTCACGATAGTGCTAACTGTCCCTATCCTCAAGCTCATCTCAATGGGCATGGCGTTGCATATGGCCTTATCCGCTTAACCTCTACATCCTGGCAGGCAAGGTGCCACATGGCCTAGAATATTCTAGAAAACATCCCGCTGGGCATAGCGCAGCATGTGCTGGATTTGACACTGTGACACCCGAAACTGTCACATGTCACTTCCTATAGTAGGCTGGGTGACCGTCACCAGTAGTAGTGAAACACCCGTTAGGTATTTATGTTATCTCTACTTTTATCAATCACACTTTACCGTTC
This sequence comes from Cymbomonas tetramitiformis, assembly GCA_001247695.2. NCBI lineage: Eukaryota > Viridiplantae > Chlorophyta > Pyramimonadophyceae > Pyramimonadales > Pyramimonadaceae > Cymbomonas > Cymbomonas tetramitiformis. The sequence goes on along the minus strand of LGRX02025599.1, from coordinate 28,552 downwards.
TGACTCCGAAACCCTCAACTCAGGGTTTATATCAACTATTAGGTATATTCAACAGACCTATGTATCTAACAGGTTTGGCCCCACTTACGCTTTATTTAGCCCCTGCGAGATTGCCACTATGAGTGGCTAAGCTCGGACGCCTGGGATGGAGTGAGGCGCTCCGCGCGTGAGAGTGCCGGCAGTCACGGGTATGGCCTAAATTTTATGGGTTGATTTACGGCACGCCGCAGCGCTTGGAGAAGATTTTTACTTACGAGATTTAACGTTGGACTGGTTTACGTTTTCTGGTTGGGTCCCACACCGTTGCGTATCGGCCGCCTACTCCACACGACCTCCCGGAATTATTTGATCTCTCACGGCTGCTGTATCGGCGACCCGCACGTTTCTTGGCCGCCCACGACTGCCACATCTCTCGCGTTTCGTTGCCTCACTCCGCCCCTTCAGTCCTTTTCATCATGGTTGCTTCCACTCGAGCCACCGCTAGCATGGCGAATCGCCGACGCGCATTAATATCCACGATTTTTGATTCAGAGGCTGCGAGACACGCGAACACTCCAGCCACACCGCCGGCAGCACAGCCGGCTGCCAATTCAGCAGGGGCTGCGTTATTCCTGGCTTCGGTGCGTACCCTTCAGAGGGAGCACTTCGACATGAAGGTGTCGAAGTCCGTTCGTCAGAAGTTGTTCGAGGACAAGAACGGGAGATTTTCCGGGGCGGAGGTCCACGCGTCCACGCTCTTCGCCAGGATGGTCTCTGCACTGCAGACAGCTTTCGTCACGGAGGACGTGGGCTTAGGGCTTTGCTCCCCTTTTCTTGCTGGACAATGCTACGCTCCTCATCCGCGTGGAAGCCAACGACTTGCTTTTCTCCACGCTCGAGCTGATGGTTGACCCGTCGTCACCCGCAGCGGACTGGATGGACTCCTTGCACTCCAGCTTCCCGACCGACGGTAAGCGTGTCCTGCTTGAGTTTGCCCGCCGCATGATCCCGACGGGTGACCCCTTTCAGGGGCAAGCCGACATGTTGGGCATTCGTATTTCTGCGGGCGTGGACCCCCATGACGCGATCGGGGATTTCAACGCCGCGCTGAAGGCTGCGAGGACGAGGGCCACACTCCTGGACGAAGACGTCAAGGCCCTCTTCATCAAGGCGCTGGACACCGTCTTCTACCAGCCGGTGGTGTCCCGTCTACTTCTCCACGATCAACGGGCCGATCATGACCTTCTCACCATCCAGCAATGGGTGCGTGAATGCTACGACGCCCACGTGAAGGCGGGGACCGCCACTGCGTTTGCCCACAGGTATTCGCATGGGACGCATTTCATGGAGAAGGGCGACGGCGGCTCCGATGGTCCGGGTGAGCTCGCCGACTTGCGCACCATGGTCTTGGACTTAAAGAGGCAATTGGCTGCATTTGTCGCCTCCGACCGGTCCGAGCCGTCCCCGCGCGGGTTTACTCCCCGCGCTGACAAGCAGGACCGACGCATGAAGACCAGGTTCGCGGCCGACCCCCTTCCAAGGGGCGGAAATTGGTCGCAATCGATCTCCAAGAAGGTGGCCTTCCATCGCGACACCGGTGTGACCGTCCCCTACTGCCAAAACCAGGTGTGCGCGAAGGGGAAGGCGCGGCATTGGCACCGCGACTGCCCGAACGGGGGCAGGAACGGGCTTTCGGCTTACGCGTTCGCTGAGGAGGCCGAGAACTCGGTGTTGGCGGCCAAGTTCCAGCACGCCATCGACCACGACGACGCTGAAGAGTTCGACGCCCTTTGCATGCTCGCGGGCGGCAAGCCGGACATCTTCGCCGACCTCTCCGCGTGCTCTTTCTGCGAGGAGGACGGTGAGGCATTGGTTGGTGTACGCCATCACTGAGTTCACGGACTTGGCACGCAGCGCTGGGACATCTACTTTCAACGTCAACACCTTCACCGCCAACACGCCGGTGGTGTCGGAGCCGGCCAAGCACTCTGACTCCCGCCGCGTCGGTTGAGTCGGACGAGGAGTGGACCGGCCCGCCCAACCCCGTGTGCCCGCCCGTCACCCGGACGTTCGCTGACTTCATCGCGAGCACGGGATTCACGGTGGAGGCGCCCGACGAGCCGTCCGTAAACATGAACATGCTCTCCGCTGTCGAGGTGCCGGAGAGCGGCGTTGGCTACGAGCCAGAGGCGTACGCATCGAGTGACTCCGACGACGAGGGCGCTCCGATTGAGCATGCGCCAACACGGTATGGCTGTGGGTGGTTGCATGCTGCCGGGGCCTGGTTGCATGCTGCCGACGAGTGGTTGCATGCTGTAGGGGCTTGGTTGCATGCTGTCGACGAGTGGTTGCATGCCACAGAGGCCTGGTTGCATGCCTCCGACGAGTGGTTGCATGCTACAGAGGCCTGGTTGCATGCTGCCGACGAGTGGTTGCATGCTACAGAGACCTGGTTGCATGCTGCCGACGAGTGGTTGCATGCTACCGAGGCCTGGTTGCATGCTGCCGACGAGTGATTGCATGCTAAAGGTGCCTGGTTGCGATGCCTCCGACGAGTGGTTGCATGCTGCAGAGGCCATGTCCCGGTGGACAGTATGTATTCACAGGTATTCATGTATTATTTTTTGTTGATCCAACGAAACGAGATCATTTCATTATGTAGGGTTTAATGTGGAGTGCGCGTAGGCAAATGCCATATATGGTAGAATAATGCGCGTAGGCAAATGATTTTAATGTGGAATGCGCGTAGGTAAATGATTTTAATGTAGAATGCGCGTAGGTAAATGATTTTAACGTGGTAGTCTGCGCGTAGGCAAATAAATTTGATGGTCATCTTCCCGTAGGCAAATGAAATTAATGTGCGATAATCCGTAGACAGACCGTGAACAAGCTGGATAGTGCAGCGAGTGGTGTGTTCGGTATACAACTGTATGCCAAACAACACAATATATAAGTTCGCATAGTAATTCTTCGGTGTCCTAGAAAGAACATGTTGATCCTTGCGCACGCAGGATCCGTTCAGATTTTAGGAGTCTGGACGCGGCGCGTTAGAGGGGGCGTGATAGGCGGGCTCGCATGCCCCTTCCATGTAGGGTCGAGTTTGGCCGCTGCCTTTCTGCTGTCCGTCACCGCCCATGCGTCGTCCGAGGAGAGGTTGCTATGCTCCAGTCGCACCTGGTCGCACCACATCGACAGGGAATCCCCAGGACTCAGGTGCGTGCTTGGCGAGGTTTGCTCCAGGGGAGAAGTCCTCTCCGGAGGCCTTTCGGCCAGTTTTCGAGAAAACATTTGTTTTTTCTTGTTTTGACATCTTTTTGCATACTTAAGGGTCAAAATTCTTTCGGCCAATCTTCGGCCAAACCCTCTTTTTGGGAGATTCTCTCGGCCAGGGGCCGGTCAATCGCGACAGGACTTCTTCCCTGGTTTGCTCGATTTGCTCCATTTGCTCCTCCATTTGCTCTGCCGGCAGGGCTGCTTGGGCTTCCTCCTCCCATTCCACCATCGCGCCCCCCCGCGCCTGCTGCCGGCTGATCTCATCACGTCGCTCCCGCGGCAGGGCCATGAAAGCCTGTGCCCTTATTACCGCCACGTCCGGGAAGATGGACGACGAAACGGCCACGGAGGGGGGATGAGCTGCTGCTGCGTCGGACGCGAGCTGCTGCTGCAGCTGGGCCGTCGCGCGCAACCAACCCGGCTTCCGCTTTCCGCAGCTCCGCAGTCGTCACTGCAGCTGCTGAAGCTTCCTCCTGTCGCAGCGCGGCTTTCGCCCATTGTCGATCTCGCTGTTTTTGTGCTCTCTCCTCTCGTCGTCGTTGCTGGTTGCGCGCCTTGCGGCTCTTGCTGCGACGAAGTCGTTTGCCGCGTCGTTTAGAACTGCTGCGGCCGCTGCTGTCGGAGTCGGAGCTGGAGTGCAACCTGCTCTTCCGGGGCGGCGGGGAGCTGTCGCTGTTGAGGAGGGAGCAGTCCGACAAGTTGTCGGACTTAGAGAAGCAGCTCGAGGTAGTTGACGGCGAGCTGGGCGTGAGGTAGGGTTCGCCGTCTTCGTAGGTCATGCACTCGAGCGGGGTGAACCGGTTCTTGATCTTGTTCACCTGCGCGCTCGGTGGGATGGCTTGCCGTGCGGTGCGGAAACTGATTCCCGCGAAGTGGCGCTCCGGCACTCCTTCTGCCAGGCGGAGGAAACCCGCCTTCATTGCTCGCTTGAACTCGAGCGCGCCAACGATGTTGTACACCTCGTGGGCGGTTGATTCCGTGGCTCGTCGCCAGGTGAGCCTGCCAGAGCGCGTGCGCTGCTCGGTCTGGAACCATCTGAAGACGTCCTTGCGCTCCTTGTTCGCCATCGCCGCCACTTGCAGCCGGATGGGGCATGAGTACTGCGACATGCCACTCCCGCTGCCGTCACTCCACCCATCGTCGCCCTCCGTCCACAGCAGGAAACGGATGGCCACGCTGCGATCACCGCCATGCTGTCGGCGAAGGCTGCCGTGGAGACGGTCCATGGAGTGCTTGATGAGGAGCTCGGTGCTGCTTTGGGCGCGGGCCACAGCCTGCAAGTCCTCTGGAGGTGTAGCGCCCCTTGCTGGCGGGTCCCGGCGCTCACGGAGAATTGGGACAGAAGACCTGCGTGTCGCCGATGGTGCAGCTGGTGCTCCGTGGCTAGGGAGGTCCTCATCTCGAAGAGAATGTTTCTTCCGTAGGCCCTTGACCTGCTGCGAGGCGTGCTCTACCTTGATGGAGCTGCTGGCTCTCCAGTGTTTCCTCTGCTGCTCGAGGGTGTTCTCGGCCCGCTGCTGCGCCCGGGGATCGTGTGGGAGAGCAGAAAACTCCGACTGATCGTGAGGGTCTCCGTGGGCTCGAGGGGCCACGTCTTGGGAGAGTCTACGTTCGGGGCGTCGACCGCGTTCGTCGCCTGCGGCGTGATGTTGCCCAACTAGTGCTCGGCTTCTGTCGGCGTCGGCGGCGTGCAGATGCTGACTGATGTCCGTCAGGAAATCTTCCTGCCTTCTGACGACATCGCCCAGGTTGTATGTGACGTTGCGCAGCTGGTAGACACCCTTGTCCTCGAGGGCCTCCATCCATGCAGCACGCTCTCGCTGATGCCGCACGTCGCCGCCGTTGACCTCGGCCTCCCTCACCATGGCTTGTCTGAGCTGGGCTTGTTGTCCCGCCAGGTCGTAGTAGACCTGTCCCCGAGGTAAAAGGTACCCTCACTCTGACGCTGCCGCAGGTACAGAACGTCGTTCCACTCCTGCGTGAGGGCGTCGCTGGTCGCGGAGGCCATGCTGACGCCTGAGCTCAGAGAGGGGCGGTCCATAGTCAGGCCGCCACCGTACGTGACCTGTTGTGGATGATATAGCAAGGTGAACCGGTTCTTGATCTTGTTCACCTGCGGCCGCGCTCGGTGGATGGCTTGCCGTGCGGTGCGGAAACTGATTCCCGCGAAGTGGCGCTCCGGCACTCCTTCTGCCAGGCGGAGGAAACCCGCCTTCATTGCTCGCTTGAACTAGAGCGCGCCGACGATGTTGTACATCACCTCGTGGGCGGTTGATTCCGTGGCTCGTCGCCAGGTGAGCCTGCCAGAGCGCGTGCGCTGCTCGGTCTGGAACCATCTGAAGACGTCCTTGCGCTCCTTGTTCGCCATCGCCGCCACTTGCAGCCGGATGGGGCATGAGTACTGCGACATGCCACTCCCGCTGCGGTCACTCCACCCATCGTCGCCCTCCGTCCACAGCAGGAAACGGATGGCCACGCTGCGATCGTCGCCATGTTGTCGGCGAAGGCTGCCGTGGAGACGGTCCATGGAGTGCTTGATGAGGAGCTCGGTGCTGCTCTGAGCGCGGGCCACAGCCTGCAAGTCCTCTGGAGGTGTAGTAGCGCCCCTTGCTGGCGGGTCCTGGCGCTCACGGAGAATTGGGACAGAAGACCTGCGTGTCGCCAAAGGTTGCAGCTGGTGCTCCGTGGCTAGGGAGGTCCTCATCTCGAAGAGAATGTTTCTTCCGTCCGTAGGCCCTTGACCTGCTGCGAGGCGTGCTCCACCTTGATGGAGCTGCTGGCTCTCCAGTGTTTCCTCTGCTGCTTGAGGGTGTTCTCGGCCCGCTGCTACGCCCGGGGATGGTGTGGGAGAGTAGGAAACTCCGACTGATCGTGAGGGTCTCCGTGGGCTCGAGGGGCCATGTCTTGGGAGAGTCTACGTTCGGGGCGTCGACCGCGTTCGTCGCCTGCGGCGTGATGTTGCCCAACCAGTGCCCGGCTTCTGTTGGCGTCGGCGGCGTGCATATGGTGACTGATGTCCGTCAGGAAATCTTCCTGCCTTCTGACGACATCGCCCAGGTTGTATGTGACGTTGCGCAGCTGGTAGACACCCTTGTCCTCGAGGGCCCCCATCCATGCAGCACGTTCCCGTCGCCTTCGAGCCTTCCGGATCCGCCTCATGCTGATGCTTCGCCTTCGATCGACGCTCCGTCTCCTTCGAGCCTTCCGGATCCGCCTCACGCTCAGTGGTGCCAAGGATTTTTCAAGCGGCCGGCGATTTTGATAAGTGGCCGGCGAATAACACCATACTGGCTGGGCATAACAGTGTACGGCTTGAAAAACCGGCCGGCGCTCCAAGAAAAGCGAGCGGCAATCGCCGGCGCCACGTAGGATCTCGGCACCACTGCTCACGCTGCTCCGTTTTCCTCTTACGGCTTGCGATGCGATTCATTTGCGACTCGATCGTCTGTGATTCGATCTGCGCGCGATCCGATGAATCGATCGCATGTGCTCCACCAGTCCTTCGCGCAATCTCTTTCATACTCATATCGCTCGATGCTAATGATGGTAATGATGATCGTCCTACAAACATTCCCGCAAGTTGCAAGTTATTCATCGCATCGGATGCATACAGTATATGCATGCGCGTGGCGTACGTATATGTGCATACACATGCAAATATTTTAGGTACATGCATGCAAATATTTTTCGTAAACCCTAATTTCCGAAAATTTTGCGCAGCGCTTCCGCCACGAAGACAATGATCCGTCATTGAAAGCAACAACATTTTTTTTTCACTGCTTGCCCAGCGACTATATGCGCTCTCCAAAATGATAATCGTCATCATTCATAATTATATTCATAGACGTGTACCTGTTAATATTGAAATTATGCGGATCGTAATAATAAATACGACATGTCTGTCAGTCATCGCTGTACGACCAGTCCACGTTGATATTCATTCATGATGCGCGACCATTATCGATTATAATTCTATGTAATCATCTTGCATGCGCCGATCTGTAAAATAATGATCTGTAAATAATTTATTCGGCTGCTTGCCGTAAAGGGAAGGGTTATACGCGCTGGAATTCACACGTCGTTTCCGCCTCAATCCCGCAACAAGTCTGAACCAGTGTCACGGTCATATCGTCTCGCATCGCCTCGCGTGTCATCGTGATTTAATTTACAGGATTATTAAAACAGATAATCGATTTATCTTCCATCGATATCGCGGATACGATTACCGTTGGCGTTGACTAGCTCAAGCATAAAGCGCTCGCTGCCGACATTCGTTGCTCATAGTTTTCTCAACATTTCTCCGCCTCGGGCGGAACGATACTGTGACTGATGTGTTATGTACAGGGATTGCGGAAGTGTTTGGCTGTTTTTATTTTTCAATTCGTTTATTGCATATATGCGAACTCACGGTATTCGGTGGGTGTGGCTTGTGTCGCAGGTTTTCCGATGGCGAGGAGGGACGCACCTTTTTGAGACGTGGAAGTCTAGGTCAACCTAGCTTGGGATGATACCCAACCACATCGGACTCACTTTGTTTTCATATTTAATCTACTCACCTAGGATATGCATACAAATTTTGAGGAGCTTCAAGGTGGGAGAAGTCTCAGACTGACTTATGTTTTGGGGTTTATGGCGCCATCGCGACCTTTTGAGGTGTGGAAGTCAAGGTTGCGCATGCCAACCTTGCTTGGGTTCGAACCCAACCACATCGAAGTCCTCTATGTTAGCGCACGAAACTTTGCACTAATTTTGCTGAGAGTAATATTAGTTCACCCTCTTGCGCGCAAGGATTGTCGTCAAGTATGCACGAGAAGGTCACTTCATGACCAAGAGCTTTTTGGGTTTCGGTTTTCATGTACCCAAACCCAATACATGCCAAACAATCAAGGTCTTCCCGCGCTTCCTAGCACACGAAACTACGCTGATATGTTGTTCGGATATATATATATCTCTCTCTCTTTAAGTTCCGTCCCTGAAGCACAAGAACTGAGATACATTGTGCGCGAAACAAACAGTTTATATTTCCATGGCAGATTTATTGGGCGGTTTGGGCTCGAATATACCCAAACCCAATACATGCCAAACAGCCAAGGGCTTCCCGTGCGTTCTAGCGCACGAGACTTTCCACAAATATTGTCTAGATATATATCTTTTAGTTCCCTGAAGCTCAAGGATTGAGATACATTGTGCGCGAAACAAACAGTTTATTTCTTTGGCAGATTTATTGGGTTTGGGCTCGAATGTACCCAAACCCAATACATGCCAAACAGCCAAGGGCTTCCCGTGCGTTCTAGCGCACGAGACTTTCCAAAAATATTGTCTAGATATATATCTTTAAGTTCCCTGAAGCTCAAGGATTGAGATACATTGTGCGCGAAACGAACAGTTTATTTCTTTGGCAGATTTATTGGGTTTGGGCTCGAATGTACCCAAACCCAATACATGCCAAACAGCCAAGGGCTTCCCGTGCGTTCTAGCGCACGAGACTTTCCAAAAATATTGTCTAGATATATATCTTTAAGTTCCCTGAAGCTCAAGGATTGAGATACATTGTGCGCGAAACGAACAGTTTATTTCTTTGGCAGATTTATTGGGTTTGGGCTCGAATGTACCCAAACCCAATACATGCCAAACAGCCACGGGCTTCCCGTGAGTTCTATCGCACGAGACTTTCCAAAAATGTTGCCAAGATATATATATTTTAGTTCCCTGAAGCACAAGGACTAAGACTTTGATGTGGTTGGGGTTTTAGCCTAGATCGTTAAACCCTAATGCGACCCATATTTAACACATAACATTCGATGCGATCGATGCGCGCGATCGATCGACGCGATCGACGCAATTTTCGAAGGGGAAGGGCTCCGCCTCCCCTCCCCGATACCCCTTCTTCTCGAACCCTAAATGCGCTGAACCCTAATGCGACCCATATTTAACATATAACATTCGATGCGATCGATGCGCGGGATCGATCGATGCGATCGATGCGATCGACGCGATCGACTCTATTTTTGAAGGGGAGGGCTCCCCCTACCCCCTCGAACCCTAAATGCGTTAAACCCTAATGCGACCCATATTTAACACATAACATTCGATTCTACGCGATGCGACGCGAATCGCGAATTCAATCGAAATCGCGCAGGGGGTGTCTCGGGGGTGCGCGCGATGGAGGCGGAGGGGTCTCGATCCGTCCGATGTGACGGACCCACGGACGGACACTTTCGATGCTATTCGATTAATATATACCACTACTAATACTACATATATGTTACCGTAGATCGTGTGTCACGCCAGGAGGCGGACCTGGCGTGAATACAGGCGCGATTAATCGCGCCGCGGACCTGGCATGTAACATACATATATAATGGTCTCACTTTGTGCACTGACAAACACGGTCAAGCCTCGATTAAGCCGATGCTCAAGTGTCAAAATGACTCGATTAGGTACTGCTATGCCATGCCAGTAGGAGCCAAACGACCGTTGGTATAATCTCACGATCAGCATAAATGTCACGCGCGCGTTTGTATAAGAATAATGTGTATCTCTCGGTGCGATCGTGTGTGTCCTGCAATGTCATATTTTACACGCCAATCTTAAAAGTCACAATGGATGCCACCATTTTCCTATGGCACTTTATTTGCGATAGTCACAATGGATGATGCCATTTTGCTATGATGCTTTTTCTGATGGTCGACAATATTGTATATCATCAAATCTGAAAATAAACAACAGCGAAATTCTACCCAAAAACCGAATTTGGATGTTGCATATGCACATTTGTGTGTACATAGCCTACATCTCACCAAAAGGACCTCATTTATATCCACCAAAACAGTTAAAACTCCCTACACGTGCAATGTTAATAAGATCTTTGTAACCTTGTAAGGTACCTTCAGAATATCTCAATCAAAGCATTTAGGTTTTGCATCCAATGGCCTAAAGCTACATGTATGCATGAGCACGTGTGGGCACTCTGCTAGCTACAATGTGTCTATTTGACAACCAAATTGATGTGCCAAACACCAGATGCAGCCTACCATAAGTTCAGCATGCATGAAACAAGATACGCTTTTATATTTCCCATCTTCTGTTGCAATTATCTGTGGGGCAAAGTCCTATCTATTGTAGGGAGCAAATGTGTGAAACATGCAAAAGAACCACGGGAATCCACATTTTTTCTGTCGAGAGCTGCTGTGCAGAAGACGCAATAAATAAAGAATGTGAACTATACAGTGTACCAAAAGGCGGAGATACATTCACAGTACACATCCACGAGTCGAGGGATGGCCGGCCCTTTCGCAAGGCTTGGCTGAAACGTTGTCATAAACATCAAATCCATCACAGGAGTAAGCCCACAACGGCCCTCATCACAAATCATCGCCTCCTCAGCATTTCAGGGATACTCCCCAGGATAAATCAAGGCAGGATCTCAGAGAGATCTCATAGTGATATTCCTTATTGCGGCACAGGCCATTCTCGCGAGCGGTTTTCCTCAAGTGGCAGACGTATCGAGTAGTGCCCATCCAAGGAGCCCGGCTCCAAGCTGGGAGGATTCGACAGCGGATTTGCTGTGCCACAGGGCAGCGGTGGGGTTTCCCCCGTGGCAACGTTCTGCAGCAGAGGATCCTCGGCATCGCTTTGCAGGCTACTGGCGGGGTCCAGGATGTACGTTTCCTGCGGCACCACCGGGATGATGCTCGCATACATACATGCGGAGATGGCCTGACCACCAGGAGGAGCGGAGTCACACGGGAAACCCCGCAACCCAACCCTTCAGCTTCTCGCGCGTGAAGTCTTTGTCCAACGGGTCTGTGATACGCATTAGCGACCCAAGTTCCTTTACACAGCTTGAGCCTGACAACTCTGTGCCAAAGCAGAACGCTGCAGATGCCATCCATTGATTGGCGCTTTCCCCGATGTGATAAGTGCGCGAGAACCTAAAATTTACACGAGTATGGAAGTGCAACACCTTCCTTCAATTTGGCCCCACCGAAAAGAAATGATTTGATGCGAAGAGATTTGTTAGGGAGTAACAACACACAATATCCTCGAAGGGCAGCAATGATGCCCACAGCAAGGATCTCGATCGTCCAACTCGGATCAGTGGATGAGAGACCGTCGAACAAATTATTATGCACGCCGTTAGGGAAGTGTACCCCAGCCACTTCCCCAACTCCATGCGGTCTCGATGCAGCTCACAGGGGGGGGAGGGGGGCTGCTGTGAAGCGCATCCTACACTAGTTGACAGCTCCCTGCATTCGCCGTGTGCATGCGGGGAAGCTCCACCACCAAGGAAGGGCGCCAACACCACAGCGGCATGGACAGAAGTGCGCACTCGCGAGACGTGTTGGAAGTGGAATGCAGCAGAATTGCAGCGGCTTCTAGAATACAAGCTGTGACTCTTTCTTCAGTCGAGACAGAACACGCATCCCGGCATCGAGACACTGCACAGTAGTGTACATGGCCCTCGAACCGCCACGGCCATTCAGCGCTGTTCCTTCTGCTTCGCAGCAAACAGGAACTTCACGAGCCCGAGCACAAGGGCTACACGGTGTGGCATACTGCAGGCTTTCTGTCAGTTAAACCTTCAGCCCAACGCGGTTTGCCCAGTAGAGCAATAAAAGAGACAGAGAGTCGGAAGTCGAACCAATCAAGGCCTCCAATCTCCACCCTCGACACCAATCAAGACAGCTCAAAGCTTGAATGCCCAACTCAAACGGTGCAAACGTCTCTGAGCTGGTGGTTCGCCGGAGCTTGAGCAGAGCAACTTCAGAGCCTGGGGCAGCAGCGGAGCGGCGGACCGCACACCTTACGTGGGGAAAAGCAGTGCCCTAAAAACAGTGAACACCAGGATGCTTCCACCGTGCGCTCTCTACACTGACAAGATGTACACCGCGATGAGAGAAAATGGTAAGAAAATCATTGAAATATTGCAAGAAAATCCTCAACGAAGTACCAAATGCATGATGCTAGGTCCTACACTATCATAGCCGCACGATGCGATTCAGTACACAGATGTGACGATGGATCCAGTGGATGAGGATAAGCTCGCGCAGCTGGAGACACAGAACTGCTTTGAGGCGAGCGCCCAACACTGCGTTTTGGGTGTATTCGGCACTGCGCAACAGAGGCGAGATGATCCAGCTGTGTGCGCAACTAAGGGAGAAATTTCTTCCTCATCCGGCAGATCTTCAGGTGGTAGAGGATCTCCATGGCTGGACTCCTTTTGTGCCAAGTCGACGGTGAAGCTAGAGATGCTGAAACAACGGAGGCGCCCGGCGGAGAAGGACGAGCGGTGTTTCAGCTTCCGCCTGCCCTGCGGTCAGCCTGGACTCTGGCGGTGCGGCAGCTCAGCGCCTCCGTCTGCCGGGGATGCCGTTCCAGCACGCAGCGGAGCGATTCGCCTCGGATTTGTGTCAGCACGGTGCGAGGCGAGCGTCTGCGCTCAGCCACACATCAGAGAGAGAGAGAGAGAGAGAGAGAGCTGGAACAGTGATAGGACCACATCCTCGAGAGCAGTTCCATGTCCTCGGATGGAAGAGTGGTACAGCCTCGGTGGCGAGCAAGGTGGAGACCTGCTGGTGTCCGCCGGGATGTAGATCCCCGAGGGGTAGGAGTGCTGCCATACGTGGTCAGTTGTCTGGCGCTGGCCGTGCAACCGAAAGATCAAGTGTGACGCTGGCAGCGCCGGTTGGGACTGCGGCGGAAATTATCCCAGGGACGGTGGGAACCAATTCGGGTCATCAGGCATCTTGGCGGGGCGGTGGATCTGACGAAGGCTCGGTAGTGTGTGACAGCGAGACATGCTCAAGAGACTGGAAAGATGTTTCAGGGGCAATGAGAAGCAAAGCTCCCTCAGCATGCAATGCGAGCTGAAGGCAGTGCCCAAAGGCCTCCTCGGCGCTGCTGTGGAAGCTCGAGGGCGCGGTCATCCTCGGCGCTGCTGTGGAAGCTCGAGGGCGCGGTCATCCTCGGCGCTGCTGTGGAAGCTCGAGGGCGCAGTCATCCTCGGCGCTGCTGTGGAAGCTCGAGGGCGCGGTTGCACAGCTGTCCTGCAATTACCAGGCAGCTATGGCTACGCCCTCACACGTTCCGTTGAGAGCTCCTCGACCAGACGGCAGGTGAAGAGGCGCTGGAGGCTGCGGGACCTGCACGGCGTCGAGTCACAAGCCAGCTTCATTCGCAGCGAGGCAAATGTGCGGGCCAGCGCGCGGGCTGGATCGAGACTGGTCTGAGCGGGGCGGCGAGCAGTGGAGACTGCACGATGCGAGGCGGCGAGCAATGGAGACCGCACGATGCGAGGCGGCGAGTAATGGAGACCGCACGATGCGGGGCGGCGAGCAGTGGAGACCGCACGATGCGGGGCGGCGAGCAGTGGAGACCGCACGTGGACTGATTCGCTTCGGCGCAGCTCCCGAGGTACCGCGCTGCGAGGGGGTCGGTGCACTAGCAAAACCAGCGGAGCGACGAGAACCACTGGATCAACCCTTGGATCAACCAGCGGAGCGACGAGAACCACTGGATCAACCCTTCGAGGGCGCTGCTTGCCGAGGTCGTGACAAGTTGCCAAAGGAAGGCGCTAGGGCCGCGGTGGTGGCTCCTCGATGGCCGGGACGGCCACGGCCACGGCCACGGCCACGGCCACGGCCACGCAGTCGGAGGACGCGAGCTCGGCAGAGGAGGAGCTGCCGATGGTGCCGCTGCGGGAGAAGGGCCGTCGGCATCGGGCTCTGAAGAGACGCCTTACGACTCCACGGAGTGGGATCGGACAGCCGCGGGATTCGGTGGAGCACCGGGCACTGCGTGGGGACTCGGCTTGGGCGAGAACAGCATTGGGCTGTTTCCGGGCAGAGGGCACGCCTGGCGGTGACTGGAGACTGCCAGGGGATCAAAAAACACCCAAGGGGCGCTCTAAGTGGATCAGGCGGGCGGTCGAAATGCTGTGGTTTCAGCCGCCAGAAAGTTGACATTTCCCCGCCCACAACACGCAGGAGAGGGCTGCTACTTGCGCCCCACCTGCAGGCGTGGTGCTGGACAGAGTGCACTTCTGCGGAGGCGGGTCACAACTCTCTTCTGCGGTGCAGCCGTACATTTATCCGACGGCCGAGGGGGGAGAGGACTGAACCTTCCGACGTCTGGCTGCGTCAGGGTGAAAGAGACTACTGGCCTAAAGAGTGCCGTCAGGGTGAAAGAGACTACTGGCCTAAAGAGTGCCTCACATCTACCTCATTTGTCGATGGAAAAGGGGGATACGAGCAAAATTGCAGGGTATAAATTGCAGGGTATAAATTGGACTGCAAAGGAGTTGTAGTGGTTTCTACATGAAGATCCATGACTCTCGCTTCAGTCAAGACAGCATGTCACTGCCCGGAGTCGTGGCACTGCCAACGGTACAAGTGGCCACGAACCGTCACGGCCCTTCGGCTCTCTTCCTTTTGCGTTTCCACCTTTCACAACGCAGGGACTTAGATGACTTTTGAACAGCTATTAGCTTAGTTGACTCGGGCAGTCATGAGCTCTCTGCATTCAAACTTCGTTTTCGCAACCTTCAGACGATGGACAGAAACTTTTGATGGGAGGCAGTGCAGTGCTGCAAAGTGCAGATCCGAGCAAAAGTGAACGAGTAGCAGTCCTGGGCAGCGCAGGCGGGGGCTGGTCGCAGCCAACGTCACAGACTCCAACAGACCCGGAAGCTTCCACACATCGTGCACAGCGTTTCTCATCTGCGGCTGCGCCAGTGGAAGCGCAGGCGCCGCGAGGCTGGAGCTGGGAAGCGGGGGGCAAGTACGTCGAAAATCCGTCCTACATCGAAAGCAAAGGGGGTGCGGGCTGTATGATGAGTATCCACGAAGTGCCGGCGTTAGAGGGCGCGTCATGAGCGTGCCGGCGTCAGAGGGCGCATCATGAACGTGCCGGCGTCAGAGGGCGCGACGGTGAACGCGGCCGCGCTGTGGCGACGCGAACGCGCCGGCCAGAGGGCTCGCTGCGAACGTGTCGCCGGGTAGGGCGCTGGGCTGGCGATAGCAGTGCCGCCAGAGGGCGCGCCGCGATAGTACGGCGCCGAGTGGCGCCGGGCTGGCTGGCGACAGTGCCGGCGCCAGAGGGCGCATAGTGCCGCGCCAGAGGGCGCTGGCCATGATCCGAGGGCCGGTGGTACCAAAGTTGAAGGGGCCGAGAGGGGGCCCAAGGAGCCTGTGAATGGCGGTGATAAGGAAGGTGAAGGGCCGAGGAGGGGGATTCAAGGAACCCTAATGGCGGACAAGGAAGGTGAAGGGTGGGCCGAGGAGGGGGGTCTAAGGAACCTGCAGAATGGCGGTGATAAGGAAGGTGAAGGGGTAGTCGGTTTTGTCCACGAGGTAGCCTCCCAGGATCGCGCTGCCGCTCCAGCCGAAGCGGGTGATGGAGTCCAGGGAGTTCCAGCGCGCCCGCGTGTGACGCGGTGCATAATCCATGAGCACGCTTTTCTTCAGAGGACGGCAGCAGTGCTGCGCCGTGCTCATGAGGTAAACCGGGATATAAACCTGCCAACCATCTCCAATACCGCCCCGTCAGCACGGTGCTATTTATAGGGCCCTCCAAGGCGCAGCAGTGAGTCCTCCCATGGCACCCAACTATCTCCCAATACCTATTGTAATGGTGTGCTATTCATAGGCCCTCCGAGGCGCAGCAGTGAGTCCTCCCATGGCACCCAACTCATCTCCAATACCGCCTGTCAGCACGGTGCTATTCATAGGGGCCTCCACAGCGCAGCGTGAGTCCTCCCATGGGCACCCAACCATTCCAATACCGCCCGTCAGCACGAAAAGACGGGATAGGGCCCTCCGAGGCGCAGCAAGAGTCCTCCCATGCAGTAATCCAACCATCTCAATACCCCACTGCACTCGGTGCTATTCATAGGCTCCCAAGGCGCAAAGCAAAGGAGTCCTCCTGAGGCACCCAACCATCTTCACACGTCAAAGACGGTGCTATTTATAGGGCCCTCCAAGGCGCAGCAGTGAGTCCTCCCATGGCACCCAACCATCTCCAATACCGCCCCGTCAGCACGGTGCTATTTATAGGGCCCTCCAAGGCGCAGCAGTGAGTCCTCCCATGGCACCCAACAAGGTCGCTGCACCTGGATGCCAACCTGATGGAGCCCCGCCGACGTGAGGAGCTCCCCCCTGCACTGCTGCGATGTGCAAAATAATTCTAGTTTGTTGCAGTGAATGCAGAGGAGCAGCAGGGCGGTCCACGTCAGTTGCCCAAGGACGCAGATTCGAAAGGGGACAGACAGCTCTCCACGGCAGCGGCCCTGCCATATAGACTCCCAAAGGGCATTGCCAGTGACCCACGTCAGCTCTCCACGGCAGCGGCCCTGCCATATAGACTCCCAAAGGGCATTGCCAGTGATCCACGTCAGCTCTCCACGGCAGTGGCCCTGCCATATAGACCCCAAAGGCATTTGACAGTGACCCACGTCAGCTCTCCACGGCAGCGGCCCTGCCATAGACTCCCAAAGGGCATTGACAGTGACCCACGTCAGCTCCACGGCAGCGGCCCTGCCATATGGACTCCCAAAGGGCATTGACAGTGATCCACGTCAGCTCTCCACGGCAGCGGCCCTGCCATATAGACTCCCAAAGGGCATTGACAGTGATCCACGCTGCTTCCTCCATGGCAGCGGCCCTGCCATATAGACTCCCAAAGGGCATTGACAGTGATCCACGTCAGCTCTCCACGGCAGCGGCCCTGCCATATAGACTCCCAAAGGGCATTGACAGTGATCCACGTCAGCTCTCCACGGCAGCGGCCCTGCCATATAGACTCCCAAAGGGCATTGACAGTGACCCACGTCAGCTCTCCACGGCAGCGGCCCTGCCCAAAGGCGCAGGCTCTGGAGTGGCGTGGAGCTTCTCGATAGTTGAAGGCCAGCCAAGGGCAGGGGGTGACGGAGAAAAGCAAAGAGTCCCTTCCGGCCGCGTTGCTTCATAATCCCCCCCCCAACTCTCAAGCAGGAGTCCCGAGGTCTGACGTGGACTACCTCGCTGGGAAGGCGCGCCGAGGACGCGTCGGGAGCGGCCTGTCGGCGCCGAGAGACCTCAGCCGCAGGGTCAACGGCGATCCTGAGGCTACGCTCCGCATTCAACCGTTGCGTTCTCTTGCCGAAGCCCTCCCTACTCACTCGCCGAGATACACGAGGGTGCGGTGCACGCCACATAGAAATCCGGCACCGGAAGGCGCCACTCACCTGCCAGACAGTCCAATCGTAGTATTGGCCGAGGACGGAAATGGAACCAAGAGCCGCAGCGCCTCCGAGGCAATAGAGGAACACGGTCTGCAGGCGCCCGATGACCTGCGAGAGGCGCTGCGCAAGGTAGGACCCCAGCGCCATCACCAGAGGGGAGCACATGTATATTCCGTTCACCTGTCGCCCCGCCCTCGCCCCCTCAACAGCGCGATGCCTTCCCTGCGCTGTTTGGGACAGGGCAAGTATCCGAACGCGGGGGGATATGGTCTCAGGCCGGAGCAAGTAAGTCTAAGAAAAGACAAGCCCAGGCGCAAGAACAGAGAAAGGGGGTTGTGCATGTTCGCCAAAACCCTTGGAGGTGAAGGAGGCTCTAGGGTGGTGCTCCTGTCGCGGGGGCGAGAAAGAGAAGCATCGCGAGTCGCAGGCTCCGCGGGGAAACACGGCGACACTAGGGGTGCCCAACTAAAGTTGAGCCGTCCAATGTTTTCAGATCGGGAACATCGGAAGGTCCGAAGAGATTCCTGGGGAGCAACAAAGGAATGTATCGTATTTTGATCTCTGGAATCGTATATGGACTGTCGGATTCGGAAAATTGCCACTATTAAAAATGAACGGACCAGTTTAAGTTGGGCAGCTCTAGGCGACACAGTGATCCTTGGGCATACGTCCTTGGGATCCCGTTGCACGCCTCCCTGGGCGCCACGGGGAGGGGAGCTGAATTCAGCGGATACCCGGAGTGAGTTGACTGCGTCTACTCAACCTGCGCGGTTCACGCGAATGGTGTGGTGCCACATTTGCGCTGTGGCACCAGACGTGCGAAGCACCTACTTGCTGAAGATTGCTTAGGAGGCGGCCGGCGAGGCGGCCGCTTCGGAGAAACGGCTTGGCGCGGAGCGAACCTGAAAAGGACTGAGGAGAACTTTGTTCTTGAAGAACAAGGGGAAGAACTTCACAGTCATTCCGCTGCCGATTCCGGAGACCATATCTCCCGCGATCATCATCCACAGAATCAGATGCTGCGTGCGGGAGATAGTAGCGTCGCTGTCGTCGGCATTCGGGATCGTCGCGGGGCTGCCTTCTTTGGCGAGGATGAAGGAGTCGCTCGCCCGCCCAAGTTTGTGCGAGTCGCGGAATAAGAGTAAGAGCATCGCAGGCGGGGCGCATAGCCCTGCTCCTAGCAGCAAAACATGCTGAAGCGCCTCCAGCGACCAGCTGTCCTGGCCTATCAGGAAGATCGCCGCCGCGAGGGCGGGGCCTGAGATTCCGGACACTAGCGTCAAGATGAACTTGTTGGTATTCAGCTTGGACCGTTCACCAGTTTTTGTGGAGTCGGCAAATATGGTCTCGAGAGACGTGTACCATAACCCTGGCGGGTAGCGGGAAGTGAAACCGTTTTAGAGACAGCGAAGTGACCTTCAAAGAAATTCACACGTGGTATCAGGGACTAAAGGCAAAGCCGTTCTTTCAGTGCGTCTCGGGACGGTGATGGGTGGGATATGCCACAGCTCTGAAGTATCGCGACAGACGCCATCAACACGCAAAAAACGGAGCGCAAGAAAGTCTGAAAGGAAAGCCACAAGTAGAGCGACTCCCGGGGACGAACCTTGGTATACGCCCCATAAGCACAAGGACCCGCACAGCAACTCGTATCTGTATTCTTCAAAAGGGCCACCAACTAGAACGGCGAAGAACGTCGAGGCGACGGCGAGCAACCCGCAAAAACCTGAGATTCTCAGAACGAACTGGGCTCCTCTACTATCGGTCTGAATGCCGGCAACCACCGCAAGGATCGCTTGCGCCACGCCTGCGGAAGGGCAGGCCACCGAAATTCAGCAATGCAAATACCTCGCATCAGCCCAGCCGAGCAGACCGTCGAGCCAGGAAAAAGGCTAAAAGGAGGTGCGTAAGCGACCGAGCAAGCAGGCACCTTGAATGCCCTCTGCCAAACCGACTCTGTAGTTGGATTCCGTCAGCTGATACAGGTAGCCACTCAGAACGCCAAAGGACCAAACACCTCGTGTTGCGTTCGAAAAGAAGGTAAACGCATATGCAAGCTGGACGTTGTAGTTTACTTTACCGCCCATTGTCGTTTGGAAAAACCTCTCTCTACTCGAACTCAGGCTGCCGCGGTCACGTGTGAGAGCTGCAGCTCAACCACGCGTCTCTGTTTCCATTTGTTCGAAAGCGCTGTCGTCGTATGTAAGACTCGCCTGTCTCGGCAATTCATTCGCACTTGAAAGATCTTTGAGCTGGGATCATGCAGCAGCGTGCTCATTCGCACGAAACATTCACTAGTGACCGAAGCATGGAAACCCGAGAAGTGCTAAGCCCCTGAAGGTTCATGCGTTGGCTGAGAACGCAAACATAGCAGAGTTCACAACGCAGTCACGATGTAGTCACTATGGCCAGAACGTGCGCAGAGCGAGGAGGTTATTCAAATGTAGAATCAGCCTTGTTATGAGACTGTTTTTACTGTTGAGCAAATCGGTCTGAGCTGTTCCGATCACCTTGTTCACTCGTATGGTGCATGCAAACTCTCGTCGCGAACTTTCAAAGGGGAACCCTTAACCAAGAAGGCAGCGCAGTCGAGTGAAAACTCCGCGAGGGATACTGTAGTGGAAGAGCCATGTTGATGTACCACACCAGCACCACCACACGTGAGACGCATATCCACTTGAGTTAATTGCAAAATTAATTATAGGGGGTACGTGAACGTACAGGTGGGGAAAAATCCAAATTCCTCAATTCTAAATTTTGCATTGTTACCATCAAATTGTGAGTGAACGAGAGGTGCAAAATGAATGTTGTGAAGTATTGAATAACAACGGTTTAGAAAAGCAAGTGGCATCGGAAATGAACACAAGGGTATTAATTGGGATACTTACGGAATCAAGATATTGCTATGTTGTCCAACCATATCGACAACTGTTATAAAGGTCAGGGTGAATATAATTTGGAAGCATAATTGGAATGTAATGTGTTTAATTAAAGCAAAGTACCAAATAAAGGAATAGTATAGTTGTAATCTCAAATTTAAGGGCACATTAACAACAACAAGCAAGATAAATAGTTGGGACATTTGAAGCATTCACCATTTGGCATATTTAATGTCAAGGCTAGGACTTGGAAATTAAGGGTACTTTGTTAAGAAAATACTCCGGTGAGATTTGAGGGTTGGCAATGCAGCCAGTAAAACTAAAATGTTATATCTATTTACTACAGGTCATTAAGATATCGAATGCAGGATTCCTCCGTTGACACCCTTTTCTCGCAACTTTCGGAGAGCGGGAGGAATGTTTGTTTGAAGATGTGGGAACTCCTGGATCTTTGCATCCAATGATGTGATAGCAAGTCTTCTGACCCTCAGCTCTTCAAGACGAAGTGATTTCAGGAAGTTATCCCGATCGATTGCATGTCCTCCGAAGTGAGGTCCAAAGAGAGGATTGTTGTGTTTGTCAGTACGAAACGATTTGAAAAAAGGCAGTGCACTACTGCTAGGTATGCCTGACATGTTTGAACCTGCCAATCGGTATGATACAATCTAATTTTGTAGGATGTGAGTGAGGTTGCCATCCCTCCAGATTACAGCATACAATTCCTCGTCGACGACACGCTTGAGGTCAAGACTATCTCTGAGGGCTCTGGCTTTCTGAATTGTTGAAAGCTTAGAGAACGGTATGACCACACCAAAAGCCGGAATGTCTCTGGCGCCACCTGTAAACCAAAGGAGCAAAATAGAAGGGTATCAAGGTAACATGGTTAATGTGATGTCAAGGATGGGAATTATTAGATGGACACAAATCACAAACCAAAAATAACAAACTCACCTTCAGAGAAAAACATGCGAATCGTTTGCCCTTCATAACCGACTGGAATTGGGTGCCCAGCTGGGTTTTGCGAAGTGTGAGGATGTTGAGCAAG
Source organism: Cymbomonas tetramitiformis (assembly GCA_001247695.2). NCBI lineage: Eukaryota > Viridiplantae > Chlorophyta > Pyramimonadophyceae > Pyramimonadales > Pyramimonadaceae > Cymbomonas > Cymbomonas tetramitiformis. Next base: position 7,155 of record LGRX02025599.1, on the reverse strand, counting down.
TAGAGTTTCAATCTCTTTTGGTGTATGGTACCTGTTGACGGATGAATGAGATAAGTGATTGCATATTAATAAATACAAAACTAGGCGAATGATAATAGCTAAGAGAAATTTACCTTAAGGGTCCAACGCCAATGTCCTTCTTGAGGAATAATGACATCGGTCTAGGTTTTTTGGCCAATCTCATAGGAATAGATGGTCTGCCAAGTCTTCGATGTTCTTTATTCTTTGCTGAATTTGCAATTTTTTGCAGTGGAAGAGCAAACTGGTGTTGATCGCAACCGTGTTTTTCATGATATGGAAGAGGTAGCACCTGAAAGCAAAAAATGGTCAAGATTGAGTTTGATGAACAATGTGAAAAAGAAACACAAGGCAATTTGGAATAATATGTTAGTGAGCATACCTCGCCCGCAATGGTTGGTGGCTTCACCCCCAGCAAGTCAGGATGGATATTGATGTTGAATGAGGTGCATGTTTTTGACTCCTTCAAGCCATCTACCAACACCAAAGTCCCCAAAGCTCGATATGAAGTATTAGTCCTTGCAGAGCTTCGTGCAAAGGGCTTGTTAAAACCCTCAGGTGCAAACGGATTGCCATCAGCAATAGACGCGCCGACAATAGCCAATTCTGTTGCAATGAGTTGTCGATGTGCAGCAAGTGCAAGGAGACGGACATCTACTGAAGCCACTTCATTGGCCATCCGAGTGCTGTTGTTACCAGCTCTGCAAGCGCGTGATGTCGTGTTTAAGCACTCAACAGCATGCCTTGGTCCAGCACCTGTCGACCTCCCCAAACAAAATTAAACATGTCGACCTTCCCAAACAAAATTAAACAACAGCTGTATGGATGGGAATTAGTCAATATAGTCTTCAATGTAACCATCCAAGAATTGAAAAATTATTCACATTGCAGGGACATGAATCAGGAGTGCATTTGAAGCCAAGCCTGAAACAACTTACCAGGGAATGCTCTGTTGAGTGTTTTCTCATGCCCAAGTAGTTCCAACAAGGTCATGTCAGCAAAGGTATCATCGTATGAGATGGTCGAGTCTTCGTTTTGAGTAAGTCCGATTAGCATACACACGTGGTCCACTGGACTTGTGAGTGGATCCAGGCGAACTGGCCAGAGGTTTTTTACTGTGCACTCTTCTTGGTTGTCCTTGGTGTCCCATATTCTCAGGTTAGCCTCATTATCCCAGAGAAGTACCTGTGAAGTGTGAAGTCAAATTGTTGAATGAGTGGCAAATCAGTTGTTATTTGATTATATTAAGCCGAGTATTATATGGAAGGTGATTAGAACATGGTCAACAGTTGTAATGAACATGGTATGACACATGTTGGTCCAACGATATTAATACTCTTAGAGCATATCACAGGTCGTCTAGCTGAATGAAAACAGTCAATGCATGACAATAAACACGGTTAGTGTAGACACGTGGAATGATTGGTGGGCACATCGATTGTCATGCATGAGTGCAAAACGACCAGCAACCTGACTCGGTGGGTTGTGTTAGGAGTGAGTGTTGAGTTATTAAACTACAACTCACCTTGAGAGGGCGCTCCTGCCAACTTTCATATGGCACAATTAATGGTTCATCAAATTTTCGTACATTTATTCGTACATTAAGAGTGTCAGAGGCGCGGGTGCTTGCGAAGCAAATAATCCCACTGCCGTCTACGAAATTGATACTGTAAACAGCTCTGGTGGTTTCAGGATCTGTACACAACGATACAAAACATTAGTTTATTCGATGATGATAGTGACAAACTTGAATTTGAAATCAAGGACGTGATTGAAGTTACCTTGTGCGTTGTAAAATGGATATACATTCTTCATGGCGTACTCGACATTTGGATGGTAGGTTAAATGGCCAGATGTGCCAAGTCCAAGTAGCAGTAACCTTGAATCCAGAGTAATATCGGACCACGTTTGACGTGGTGGTGCATCGTTGTGCGCTATTAAAAGACCAAGTTTCTTCCCAAGAATTTGAGTAGAGGACATGTACACAGGATTTTCATTCACCCATTCGTTGAGGAGATTGAACTCAATGACGAGACAAGGACCTCCTTTCCTTATCTTTCCTTTGGTGGATATTGTCGCTCGATCGCCAAGGGCCTGGAAGTTCAGGATACGTACGTTGGCCTTGGTCACCAAAAGTGGGTCTAAGACATTTAAAGCTTAGGCTAGTATCTCTGACCACTCAGGCATTATCAGCACTCAACGTTGACAAGGATACTGCACACCATAAAGCACAATGACAAAATTAGCAGGTTGTAAATAAATGATAAAATTCAAGTGAACATATTGGTAATAATATTAATGGTAATTTAGTTGAATTCACTCACCTATAAGATAATGGGCTTCAAATTATGAATGAATTGCGGCATTTTCCGGCAAGTCATCATTCCACCATCGTTGATCCCGATAAGCGAGGACATGTTATTTAGTAGGGCTTGGTGAGCCCTACTGATCACAAGACAAGCTTGCTGTCCATTTACCATAGGTAAATGTGTGGGCTTTCCTCATCCACAGGAACGCTGGTGGGCCTTTAGACAGGTGCTTAAGCACTCATCCAAATACAGGCTTGATGGGCCAACAATGTATAAAATGGTGGGGGTCCACCACACAAAGTGGGTGGACAATCCTCATCCACATAGTGGCTTATCCTCATCCACAGGATAGTTAGTGGGCCATCTTTATCTCCAAGACTGGCTTGTTGGTCATCCTATACCACAGGAAGACGTGTGGGTCTCCTCATCCACAGGAACGCTGGTGGGCCTTTGGACAGGTGCTTAAGCCCTATCCAAAAACAGGCTTGATGGGCCAACAATGTATAAAATGGTGGGGGTCCACCACACAAAGTGGGTGGACAATCCTCATCCACATAGTGGCTTATCCTCATCCACAGGATAGTTAGCGGGCCATCTTTATCTCCAAGACTGGCTTGTTGGTCACCCTTTACCACAGGTAGACGTGTGGGCCTCCTCATCCACAGAACGCTGGTGGGCCTTTGGACAGGTGCTTAAGCCCTATCCAAAAACAGGCTTGATGGGCCAACAATGTATAAAATGGTGGGGGTCCACCACACAAAGTGGGTGGACAATCCTCATCCACACAGTGGCTTATCCTCATCCACAGGATAATTAGTGGGCCATCTTTATCTCCAAGACTGGCTTGTTGGTCACCCTATCACAATAAGACGTGGGGCCTCCTCATCCACAGGAACGCTGGTGGGCCTTTGGACAGGTGCTTAAGCCCTATCCAAAAACAGGCTTGATGGGCCAACAATGTATAAAATGGTGGGGGTCCACCACACAAAGTGGGTGGACAATCCTCATCCACATAGTGGCTTATCCTCATCCACAGGATAATTAGTGGGCCATCTTTATCTCCAAGACTGGCTTCTTGGTCACCCTTTACCACAGGAAGACGTGTGGGTCTCCTCATCCACAGAACGCTGGTGGGCCTTTGGACAGGTGCTTAAGCCCTATCCAAAAACAGGCTTGATGGGCCAACAATGTATAAAATGGTGGGGGTCCACCACACAAAGTGGGTGGACAATTCCATCCACATAGTGGCTTATCCTCATCCACAGGATAGTTAGCGGGCCATCTTTATCTCCAAGACTGGCTTGTTGGTCACCCTTTACCACAGGTAGACGTGTGGGTCTCCTCATCCACAGAACGCTGGTGGGCATTTGGAAAGGTGCTTAAGCCCTATCCAAAAACAGGCTTGATGGGCCAACAATGTATAAAATGGTGGGGGTCCACCACACAAAGTGGGTGGACAATCCTCATCCACATAGTGGCTTATCCTCATCCACAGGACAGTTAGTGGGCCATCTTTATCTCCAAGACTGGCTTGTTGGTCACCCTATACCACAGGAAGACGTGTGGGCCTCCTCATCCACAGGAACGCTGGTGGGCCTTTGGACAGGTGCTTAAGCCCTATCCAAAAACAGGCTTGATGGGCCAACAATGTATAATGTCAATAATGTCAATGAACAATGTATTCATGACCGTGGTCGTTAAACTTTGCAATTAATTGTTGATTTCAAGGTTTTTTGGTTGAAAATGTAGTGCGAACTACAATGAGGATAAAGTGTACATATAGAAAAGTTGGCTCGGGTCTGGACCCATTGGAAAAGGAATTTCTCTAAATGTTTGATGGTTATAATTGTCTACAAGCACCCATGAATGATCATGCTTTACAGAAATGTAGAAATGAGATCCAGTATAATGAGCAACTCCTGTCAAATCATATCTATGTGTATAACCATTGGCCAGATTCAATATATTTTCAGTTGCAGATGGGATGATGTTGACATCTGGAGTGTTGCTTCTGATGGTTGCAACATTAATGATGATAGAAGTTGGAGGGGAATTTATCCGTTGGTAAACGTGTTCGGTCTTGGATAAATTGTCTGCGACATCAGTAATCGCTAAATTGTCTGTAAGGGTTTCACTGACAAGGGATACACACCGTGAACATGTGAAAACACGGGGAAGTTTAGTGTCCAAATCGATCAACTTGAAAGGATCTACGTGATCACATTTGAATAAATGACGGTACGTGTATAAGATATTTGAACACCATGAATGTGGACTCCAGGGACAAGCAAATTTAACCTTAGTTTTTTCAACATTGCAAGCGGTGCATTTGTAATGCTGTTGGATATGTAGGGCTACAATGTCAGAAGATTTTGAATAAATTGTTCTAAGGGTGGCATGTAATGACCCAAAGGATCCATTGGCACCAGCTTCATGCAAGGTGACATGATGTCGTAATTTATTCCTAGAAGAAGAAATATCTTTGGCAATTCCTCGATATCGAGCCCATAAACTATCATACACTAATTGAGTAAGGGTGGGATCGGTTGACGAAAATATGTATTTGGTACATAGATGATATAACCATTCGATGCATGGATCAATGAAGCAGGAGTTGGCCTCCCAAGGAATGTGCACCATTGATGTATTGACTGGTAATAAAGTATTTACAGGGTTAATCGATGTAGTAGCCACATTTCAGTCCAGTGGGGAGAGGGCGAAGCCCCCCCTCCTCTCCCCCCAAAAATAAAAATGTAATGTAAGCGGCCATGGGCCCAGCTCATACGGTTCGACGTTCATGACAGTGTCATCAACTTTCATTCTCGCAGATTTGCGTGTCACTGAGTCTCAATTCTCATGTCTGATGTGTCCTTGGCGACCACATCCAAATATTTAAACAGGTTTTATATTATAAATTATTTATTTTAAATTTATTATAAAAAGCGTGACAGATCAAACAGCGACGCATGACGCTGACGATGATTATCAAAAAGCGTCATGCATGATGGATGATGACAGCGAACGAAAGCGTCATGCATGATGACAACGATCAAGAAGCGTCTACACGATGACAGCGTCGTCTACCAATGACAGCAAAGGGGCGACAACCTAATGATTATATCTCCCCCAAAACATTTATACACAAAAGTTTGACATAAAAACCAGATTTTTCAAAGATGTGACAAACTCCCGCTTTACTGTCGTGTCATGTCATGTCGTGTTACTGTCATAATTAAAAAGAGCGCGAGCGCAAAAAGCGTGACAGTCGAAAAGCGTCAAAGCTAAAAGCGTCAAAGCGTCAAAGAATAAAATTTAATAAATAATAAGCCGTCGATTCCCCTACGGGTCACGGCCACCCCTGTGGGGGGGAGGGGAGGTTTTCCCCCACACACCCCCCCCCAAAAAAATGTGAGAAGCAGCTTGCTTTCCATCGGAGTTCGGCCAGCCCATACAGCTGACGTTCATGGTCGATTCCCCTACGGGTCACGGCCACCGATAGGGAGTCCCCCCCCACACCCCCCAAAAAATGTGGAAGCGCCTTGATTTTCATCGCGATACGGGCTCGGCCAGCCCATACAGTACTGTACAGCTGACGTTCATTTCATTGTCATCAACTTTCATTCTCGAAGCTTTACGCTTGACAGACTGCGTCTCATGTCATGTCATACGTCTAACGCCTTATGTGTCAATGTCCAGTCGACCACATCCAAATATTTATACCGTCAATTAAGTCTTCGTCCCTTTTTAAAATTAAATAAGTCATATTAAAAATAATACTACAGTGTTAAGTTATACAGCTAAGTTATATTTATAATCAACAGTCGTGACACTGTGCAATTCCAATAAAATTAAAAATATATATATTATAATTATATTGACCAATTAAATATAAAGAGGCTTTGTATTGAATATTCTAAATATCAAATTATATACTGCCGCGTGCGACCCATACTTATCCACGACACACGAATCGTTTCGCAATTTTCATCTACGACGCTAAAGTGCGTAACAGGGGTTAAATTGAGTGGGTGTAACGCGTACGCTCGAAAAGCGTGACATTCGAAAAGCGTGACATTCGAAAAGCGTGACATTCGAAAAGCATACGCTCGAAAAGCGTGACACAAAGCAGTGTTCGTTTTGGAATAGCTGGTTTTCGGCGAAATGAACCTTTAAAAATTTATAGGGGGTACGTGAACGTACATGTGGGGAAAAATCCAAATTCCTCAATTCTAAATTTTGCATTGTTACCATCAAATTGTGAGTGAACGCGGAGGTGCAAAAGGAATGTTGTGAAGTATTGAATAACAAATGTTTAGAAAAGCAAGTGGCATCGGCAATGAACACAAGGGTATTATTTGGGATACTTACGGAACTAGATATTGCTATGTTGTCCAACCATATTGACACTGTTAATCTAAAGGTCAGGGTGAATATAATTTGGAAGCATAATTGGAATGTAATGTTATCAATTAAAACAAAGTACCGAATAAAGGAATATTATAGTTGTAATCTCAAATTTAAGGGCACATTCACAACAACAAACAAGATAAATAGTCGGGACATTTGAAGCATTCACCAATTGGCATATTTAATGTCAAGGCTAGGATTTGGAAATTAAAGTTACCTTATTAAGAAAATACTCTGGTGAGATTTGAGGGTTGGCAATGCAGCTAGTAAAACTAAAATGTCATCTATTTACTACAGGTCATTAAGATATCGAATGCAGGATTCCTCCGTTGACACCCTTTTCTCGCAACTTTTGGAGAGCGGGAGGAATGTTTGTTTGAAGATGTGGGAACTCCTGGATCTTTGCATCCAATGATGTGAT
>LGRX02025598.1:0-83076 GCA_001247695.2 Cymbomonas tetramitiformis | reverse complement strand
TTAGTGTAAGGAATTCTCATGTATCGTTTCCCAATGCTCGTGCAGACTCGCCAGGATTTCTCAACTTCGTTCGCAACAAGTGGGACGTCTTTAAAGACCCGAGGAACATTGCCATCATAGCGTGTGCGGATGGCGTCCAATCCTTCAACGACGGCATACGCACGGTGACTCCGCTGTGTTTTACGATTGTCAATTTCCCAGGAGAAATTCGCTGCAAACGAGAATACGTGATGACTTGGGGAATCTGGGATGGAAAACCGAAAGTCAGCAGCAAGTTCTACGACATGTTCACCTTGGAGGTTAACAGACTGACTATCGGCGTACGCATGTTCGATGTGATTACCAACACGGTTTTCACGTTCAAGCTCGTGCTGTACAAAGTGCTCGAAGACTACGTTGGCTTGAGCGACGCAGCGAGACGATTGGGATCTAATTCGTACTTAGGTTGCCTAAGATGCTGGATACGGGGTACTGAGAAATCTACATCTGGTCTAACGAAAATCATATATTCCTCACTACACCAAGGACTGCAACCAGGTAAACGCATGACCCCTTCGTTTGTCCCCTTTCCTTCTTCGGCTGTACGTGTGCCCACCGTGTGGACACCCCACGGACAGCTCGTGGATTTTTAGCTTACATTATGTGTTAAAGAACACACTGTTCGGGCTAGTGGATACCGGCGTCCATACGCGTGGACGACGGAACCATATGTCATCCGTACGCGTGATTCACCGTCTAAGCGTGTTGTGTTGATTTTCTCCGCCGGCATTGAGCAGGTGAATCAATTCCTCTTCGCACCAACAGCGAAGTCCGCGAAACCCAACAGCTCCACGCCAAGATGATCAGAGAGGGACGAGTGCCTAAATCAATCATCGAGGAATTCATGAAGCAGAGCGGGGTCAAGGAACCATGCCCGATGTCAATCATTCCTGATTTTGACGTTGTAAAAGACTACCTTCTCGACTTGATGCACATCTTGTACAACCTGATTCACGGCGTCCACTGCGTGATTTTTGGTGATGGTTGGGGACCGAACACACGCAACTATGCGCGAAAGATGAAGGTCCATCGATCGTGGGTTATCGCACCCCCACCCAGAAATGTAAACGATCGAAGATCTGCTGCGAAGCGACTGGCAGGTAAGCTGGTAGGTCGTTTGCGAGTTTCTGCTGTTCCATACGGGTGGACACCTTGTTCCGTCCGGACGGACGTCCTATGCCACCGTTCGGACGACGTATGGACCCTCCACTGTATGCCTAACAATGTAAATTCTTCGCAGACAAACCATCACCGTGGGGACTGTCACCGATCGCAAAGACCGGTGCAATCAAGTGGGTACGAAGTCTGAAGCTCCCGACAAATATGGGACCTCTACCTAAGAAACTTTTGCAGGAGAAGTACAACAGCCCGAATAAGGTGCGGAAGATGAAGGCCGCGGAGCTGGTGGTATCCCTCACTTCTGGGATACTGGGCGTTATTGCATCCTGGCAAAATGCTGACGGGCAAGTTCTCCGTCCACAATACGCGAAGTTCGTCGGCGAATTTGCGGTGGTGGTTCGAGAATTAACCGCCCCCTCAATTGATCCAGAGGTACGTTAATTAGCCTAATCCACGTGTGCTTCGGTGTGGACACCGTACGGACGCCGCACGGACGACGTATGAAGTCGTTGTCCATCCGGGTGTTCCTCCAGTATTCACACCTGTCATGTCCCGGTTCGAGATTAAGGTTGCCTCTCATTTTGCCTTTCAGGAAATGAACAAGCTGCAGAGCCGAGTCATGAAGTTGAGAGATGAGATGGAGCGGAACAACTCCCCTGAGGCGTTGGTGATTATGTCGCATCTTCTCGTGCACATTGTTGACCAGCTGAAGGACAACGGCCCTGCACGGGAAATCTGGATGTATGTCTTCGAAGACTATTTCGGGTTGTTGAAGCTGTCCATCAAGACCCGCTCACAACCAGTCGCCAGCATGATGAAAGGATTGGAGTTGCGGCGAACGGTTTCCATGGTTGCGGGCATCAAGCAGATGCATCGAATTGGTCGAGCTCCGCATTATCGACCTCCTGCAAAGCAGAACATCTTTACAACAAAATCAAGCACTGTGCGGCCATCCGCTGGTGAGCACATCCATAAGTATTATGTGTACCATGCATGTCAGTCTGTCCATGCGTGTGGATGCTTTGTAAGTACGTTTGCACGTAGTTGTTCACACGCGTGGACAACGATCCATACGCACGGACAGTACTTTACTATTGTCCGTTTGATCAATAGCACTTGTCCAAGCGCGTGGACGAAGGGCCTTCCGTGCGGACGACGCCGCCCACACGTGTGGAATACCTGTCCGTACGCACGGATAGGTTTTCACTATTGTCCGTTTTTTCTCTCTTCAGTCTTCTTGTGAGACAACTAATTCACTTGCGCGGCGTCAATCGCAACAGATGACAGGGAAAAGATTCAAGTTTATCTTCGTACCGAGTTCCCCGAGTACGACATTCTGTGCAAAAATTTCGACGACAGACTCGCCTTATTCAACAGGTACCAACTCATATGCGTGTCTGTAAATTGTGCAAATGCCATGTGGATGGCGTATGGACGGCGTACGGCCACCGTATGACAACGTACGGAACACTGAGTCCACCCGTGTGTACCTTGCGAATGCAGGAACGCTGTGCAACGGAATCGTCGCAACCGACGGGCGGGTCGTCGAAGGCCGATGACGAATGACGTGGTTCCGGTGTTTCTACAACCAGACACGTGGCGGAGGTGCCCAACAACTTTGCAGATTCAGCCTTTCACCGAGGAGGAGCAGGCCTTCGCCTTAGCCGGCATCGCCCCGTGGACGGAGTATCCTAGCATCAAGATCGGGCGTGAAGATTTCCGAGTGCACGACAGCGACATTGGTTTGAAGAGCTGTCAACGGTATTTCAAGAGCATCTTTCGAACTCCGGGAGTGCCAACTCAAGCCCAACTTCTTACAGGCGAGATACCGGACGATGACGTTGAAGATAGGTATGGGGAAATCATGAAGATTGTCAAGCTTGACCTTCCCGGTCACGAGATCTTTCTGTTGAAGGCCCGTTGGTACCCAAAGGCGGCTGCGCTTGCGGACGACATCAGCAAGAACATTTACCTGCGCAAAGACATGCCATGGGACGTGTCTCAGCCATTCGTTCGCGCAAACAGCATTGAGAATCAAGTGGTAATTCAGGATGTTCCTTTCATGCCGGCTTGGCTTGCCCGGTTCAAAGGAAATGCTGTCCCTTTGGCCATTCGACGACGAACTGATTGCTTGCAAGTTGTGTTGGATCGCAAGGCGGATTTCTTCCGTGAACTCGATGGTAACAGTAGTAGCGAGGATGACAGTAGTAGCTCATCTGATTCAGATGATTGCGGATGATACACGATGTAATATATATGTAAATAAACCGTATGTAGGCGGATACCTGTATTCACACGCATGATTCCGCTAATCCATGCGGGTAAACTCTTATCCACACGCGCGGATGTATGTGTCCACACGCGTGTTTCAACAAACTCCAATTTCGACGTCCATACGTATGGATTGGCGAATTCCGATCGTCCATACGTCTGTCCACACGGCGTCCGTACGCATGGGTTCGATCGGTGACACGCCTCCATGGTGCCCACATGGCTGATGAAGGGGCAGGAAATGCTCGGGCACACCCAGGCCCGGGTGCAATGGCTGTCCACACGTGCGGACAAGCGCAAACGAGTGGCGCAGCACGGGTCTCACACTGTCCATACGTCCGTCCACACGTCGTCCGTACGCGTCCGTACGGTCCAGGGACACGTCCCCATGGTGCCCATGTGGCTGATGAAGGGGCAGGAAATGCTCGGGTACACCCAGGCCCGGGTGCAATGGCTGTCCACACGTGCGGACAAGCACAAAAGAGTGGCACGGCACGGGCCTCACACTGTCCATACGCCCGTCCACACGTCGTCCGTACGCATGGGTTCGTCCAGGGACACGTCCACATGGTGTCCATATGGCTGAGGAAGGGGCAAGCAGTGCTCGGGTACACCCAGGCCCGGGTGCAATGGCTGTCCACACGTGCGGACAAGCGCAAAAGACTGGCACGGCACGGGCCTCACACTGTCCATACGCCCGTCCACACGTCGTCCGTACGCGTCGGTACCGTCCAGGGACACGTCCCCATGGTGTCCATATGGCTGAGGAGGGGTAGAAGCGGCATTCCTCGCTGTCCGCACGTGTGGACAGCAATTTCCAACGGTTCATGCGTATGGACGGCACCTATCCATACGGTCGGGCAGTGTACGGAGCGTCCACACGCGTAATAAAATCAGGTAAACTAGCATACGTCGTCCACACGGGAGCACACGTATGGACGACGTGTGGATTTATCGTATGGACACCGTATGAACATCACTTTTGCAAATTAGACATTTTCACACGTGTGGATTTTGCAAAAAAAGCGTCCATACGGCGTCCATCTGCAATCCACGCGTCGTTCATCTGGATTTCCACGCGTGTGGACAGGCCAATAATTTGTAGGGCCTGCTGCCTCCTGTGCTGGCAAGGCCAATGAGCCGGAGGGCTGCTTGTCAAAAAACGCAGGTTGCGTTTTGTACAGCCCTTGAAACGGGCAGTTACAGTTGGACCGATGGCAAGAAGCCATATCGTTCATCTCCACCCCGAGGCCAACCGCGCAACGGCCGTGAAACCCGCGTTTACAAATTCCGCAGGCGTGGCCCACAGGAAGGCCCTGCGCTGCACCCTTCCCGCAAAACAGGCAGTGCTCGCGGGTAATGTCCCCGCAGCGCTTGCATTCCCCTTTGTACTGCGGAGATTCCGTGCCGCAACCCTTGTGAAAAAAGCCCTGGCATAGAGTGCACTTCGTCGCCTGCACTTCGACCAGTGGTGCCTTTCCAATGTGCGGGCAATCGGGCACCACGCATCCTAGGCGAGGGGGGAACAGAGATTGCCTGCTCCGCCTGGGTTGCGCTTCCGCGCCGGAGGCTATTGAAAACGCTTTACTTCCACGACTGGCCATTTTTTTCTCGATAAGTATTGAGAGTATAAGTATATAGAAGATTTTAGTAACTAGGTGTTACTAAACAAACTGAGAAACTTGTGAGCACTTTCGCCAAACCGTACTGTAACTAACTTGCAAAGCTTTGAAAATGCGCATGCGCTTCACCGGCCGCGAGATCAGGCCAGTCACAGGGAGACTTTGATCTCGCGGCCGGTGACATCTTCTTGCGCCATTATACCATAATCTGATGTGTACAAAGAAAAATTTCACCGGCCGCGAGATCGGTCCAGTCACATCGGAGCTTAGATCTCGCGGCCGGTGACATCTTCTGCGCAATTATACACAATCTGATGTGTAAGAAGAAAAATTTCACCGGCCGCGAGATCGATCCAGTCACAGGGAGACTTTGATCTCGCGGCCGGTGACATCTTCTGCGCAATTATACCATAATCTGATGTGTATGAAGAAAAATTTCACCGGCCGCGAGATCAGTCCAGTCACATCGGAGCTTAGATCTCGCGGCCGGTGATGCGTGTATGCGTGAACTAGACCTGAACGGGCATAACACCGGACGCGAAAGTGCAAACTCGAAAGACTTAAACTCTCAAGTATCATGAAGTGCGACTATTGCAATAGGAGAGCAAGAGTGCACGTATGGTTTGGACCTGATTGCTATTTGTGCGATATTACCGACTACCAGTACGCGCTCGCTTGTCTACCTTGCGCTTGGGATGTCTTGATGGAAGCAGAGGGCCTGGACGATTATAGGGGGGTGAATTGGGAACTGCTTTTTTAAAAACAAAGTCAGAGAGAGTACAGCAGCGGACCGCCCTACTACTGCAGTATGGAACTGATTTAGACTTTAAGGGGGGAACTAATTGCATAGGTTCCCACCTGTGGCTTTTGCCACACCCAACAGCTAGCGGGGACAATGTCTTCTCTTCGAGTGTTAGTTGACTTACTGCCGTTGTTGCAAAGCCTTGGCAAAGAGGCGCATGATTTCCCTGAGGTGTACCCGGTGGATGCAGCAGATGTAGAGCGTGGCGTGGAACTTGCTTCACGCATCACAGCCTTCGCTAAGTACTGGTTGGATGTGGCGCCCCCTGTGGCGCCCGCTGTGGCGCCCCCTGTGGCGCCCGCTGTGGCGCACCCTGTGGCGCCCGCTGTGGCGCACCCTGTGGCGCCCGCTGTGGCATCCCCTAGACCGCCCGCTGTGGAATCGCGTATAGCGTCGCCTGCAGTTGGGACGACGCCAGTATCCACTGTTGCGAAACGGCGCGCTGCAGCAAGGCGACGTCAGGCGGACTCTCGCGCGAGGAAGCGTTTGCGAGTGGATATCCCTGATCGGGTCCCTGAAGAGGGGGGATCGGGCGCTACCGCTGCTATCGGTATCCCGCGGGGAAGCAAAAGTCACCTGGAACAAGAAGCTGCAGGGGGTATTTCAGAACGCGCGTGACGATTTGATACCAGGAGCGCTCGCGAACTATGTGCAAACGTTGGACAGCGGCATTCAAACAGCGGTGCGTGGTGGCATGCGTGCACCAGAGGATCGCGTGGGTATGGGCATAGTGAGCAGCTTACGTGCGGCCTTCGCCTCCCTCGCAAGCAGCCGCTGCAAACTAGACCGCGACATTCAACTGGCAGGAGCAGCGATGGCGTTTGGGGGAGGGGCGTCAGAAACAGTGCAAGAGGTCGCCGGAGTTTTAGGCATAAAAGTCGGTGTGGTAACCACAGGGCAGTTAGGGCACCGGAACTTGCAAGCTGGTATCGGCCTTGAGCTGGCAGGAAGGCGAGGAAGCGGGCTGCTGAAGGGCTTGGTGACTGAAGTGAAGAAGAAGGCAAAGGACGCCCCGAACGCCGAAGTGTTGCAGAAAATAAGGGACTTCTGGCTCAGCCCAGGGATAACGCGGGTGTCCACCTGCAAAAGGGATGTCATACAGGTTCGACGTGAAGACGGGAGAGTTGAAAAGGCCTCAAAGCAGTGGCTGGAAATGACGCAGCTGGAGGTGTTCAGAAGGTTCAAGAAGAAGGAACCTGATGTGAAGGTGGGCTTGAGGACTTTCGAGCAGAAGAAGCCGAAGGAAGTGCGCAGGCTTACCCGGAGGGACACGATATCCTGCTGCTGCAGATATCACGAGGACTTCCGGTTGGCATTGACAGCATACAACCGTGCGCACGAGGTATTGCACTCTAAGTGCGAGTGCGAGGATAGGACGTGTTGCCCTCTGCTAGGGGGGCAGAGGGCAGTTCTATCCAATCGAAAGCCGACAGAGGCGTTCCCGGACAAGGTCTGCGGGCGGTGCGAGGTTGGCTCGTCGACGTCAAAGTTTGTAGCGTCGTTGTTGTGCCCGAAGCCAACGGGGGCAGACGGAGAGCCTGCGGAGTTTCACGCTATGCCTTGCTTGGATGGGTCGTGCGAGGATTGCGGGGGGTTGCGAAACCTGAAGCTGTGCGAGGCGGAGATAGGAAAGGCCGGCAGCAGGTTGAGTGGAGTACCTACGAGAGCGCGGTGGTGGGAACCGACGACGACGGGAAGAACAAACACCGAGTACAGTTTGTGCAGAAGAAGACTCCGGTAGGGGAGCTCGTGTCCAAGTTACAAGGGTGTGTGCTGGGGCATGTACCGGGGGAGTCCAAGAAGTGTTCGTGCGCGGGCAAGTTCGTGCGGAAGGATGCAGATGGGGACTGGGCGGTGAAAGAACTAGCCGGGGTGAGTGGGCAAACCTGTCCATTTTTAAAGCCATATCCATACCATTGCTTTATGGCCCAACACACGATGAACATGTTCAACAAGTGCAAGGAGAATTTGCCCTTGGGCCATTGCCTCCTTCTTTTCGACTTCAGCGAGAACCATGCATTGAACATTCCACGGGCAATCCAATCCTTGCATTGGATTGTGAAGCAGGCCTCGCTACTATGCTGCGTGCTATGGCGGCATGCGGTAAAGGAGGTGGACGGGGTGGAGTCCACGGAGGAGAATCCTATCATTGTGAAGGATTACCTGTACTTTATGGGCAACGACATGCCCCATAGCCACCGTGCCATCCAGCACATGCGTAAACTCATCGTCAAGGAGTACTTTCAGAAAAGAGGTTTGCCCCTCCCAAAATTCATTCACGAGTGGGCGGATGGGAGTGCGGCGCAGAACAAATGCGGCACGGCCTTTGCGGATGTGGTGGAGAGCGGGCGCCCGATGGAATGGGTACGAGGGCTTGGCATACCGTGCCAACGAAACTTTTTTGAGACATCCCACGCACGAGGCGAGCAAGATGCAATGGGAGTTGCGGTGAAGCATGAGGCTAGTTTGGCGGTAATGGCAACAACGGATACGTGGTATGGAAAGATATTGAATGCAAGGGATTTGTATGAATTCTGTCTGGAGCGACTGCAATTTGCGAAGGACCAAGGGTCCAACCGGCGCTCGGCATTTGGGCGGCGGTTCTTCTTTTTGGTGGAGGATGGCGATGTCGACGAGTCGGGCCAGGGCTTCAAGACGGTGGATGGCACTTTGGCGTTGCACTCGGTGCGGGCGGGAGTTGGCCTAATGGTTGGGTTGAAGCGTGATCGTCCATGTTATTGCGATTATTGCTACGCACAATGTGAGCACCCGCAACCGGATAGTGAAGGGTGCCATTATAAGAGTCATGTGGATGAATGGGTGCCTTTCACGATGGTGGCGGAGGCGGTAGGGGAAGAGCGGCGAACGAGGATGCGTGCAGCGGAGCAGGCGCACGACGTGGCGCAAGTGGAGGTTTCACGAGGAAGCATCTTTGCACGCTCATCGGGGGGAGATGAGAACCACCAATTATTATTTGGTGAAGGCGCTAGGTGGAGTGCATCAAGTGCTAGACGCGGACGGCATCAAAGACGACTACTACACACAGGGTGTGGGGGGGAGTGCAGGGGCAGGAGTGCATGCTACCCCTGGCGAGTTCGTTGTTGAAGGCAGATTTTTGGAATGGAGGGATGAAAGCACATGCACGGAGTACTTTGTAGACAATAGCAGAAAATGTTTGACGTACTCACATCATATAGTGTGTGTGGAAGTGGCTCTGAGGAAGCGCAAAGTAGGCGGGCAAGACTACTTGATAGTACCGGAGGCGGAGCATCAACGTATCCTAGCTGCACTTGTGTAACTTAATCTTTGATGGGTTATAATGGTCCAATATGCTTGCAATCATAATGCGAAACCCCATAGGAATGCAACGGACATGGGTTGCTTGCAAATTCGATGTTATCCTTGACCTACATGTAGCGTAGACGTACATGAAACGGCCATTTTGGCCCCCGGCGAGCACCCAAATTAAAATTTCTCATCATTTCTTCCACTAAGTAGTTCGTGATGGTCCTTGAAAGGTCCCACAAAGTTCAAACGCGCGATTCGGATACCTAACTGAAATCCTATAGCCCCGCGCACGCAAAATGGCCTGCTCAGGCCCCAGAAACGGCCATTTTGGCCCCCGGCGAGCACCCAAATTAAAATTTCTCATCATTTCTTCCACTAAGTAGTTCGTGATGGTCCTTGAAAGGTCCCACAAAGTTCAAACGCGCGATTCGGATACCTAACTGAAATCCTATAGCCCCGCGCACGCAAAATGGCCCGCTCAGGCCCCAGAAACGGCCATTTTGGCCCCCGGCGCGCACCCAAATTAAAATTTCTCATCATTTCTTCCACTAAGTAGTTCGTGATGGTCCTTGAAAGGTCCCACAAAGTTCAAACGCGCGATTCGGATACCTAACTGAAATCCTATAGCCCCCGCGCACGCAAAATGGCCTGCGCGGGCCCCAGAAACGGCCATTTTGGCCCCCGGCGAGCACCCAAATTAAAATTTCTCATCATCTCTTCCACTAAGTAGTTCGTGATGGTCCTTGAAAGGTCCCACGAACTTCAAACGCGCGATTCGGATACCTAACTGAAATCCTATAGCCCCGCGCACGCAAAATGGCCTGCTCATGCCCCAGAAACGGCCATTTTGGCCCCCGGCGAGCACCCCAAACAAAAATTTCTCATCATTTCTTCCACTAAGTGACCCGTGATGGTCCTTGGAAGGTCCCACGAAGTTCAAACACGCGATTCGGACACCGACGGGAAATCCTCTAGCACCCGCGCACTCAAAATGGCCTTTTCAGGCCAAAAACCATCGATTTTGGCCGCCGGCGAGCCGGAAAATATTTTTTTTTAAAAAAAAAATTCACTCCGAGTCTTACAATTGACCTTAAAAGGTCACACAACTCCAAAAAGTTGCAAATGTTGCATTATGCATGTGACCACTTTGTGACACTCGAACTTTTTGCGACGGCTCGGGTGTTGACATTTCATTTTAATCTAGATTGGGCGTAGACTTCATTTTAACATTCCTTGATGCCTGGAGGGCATTACATTTTACATTGATAATATTGCATGTGAACATTATTATGTAAATTCGACCGTTAGATATCAACATCTGACCACAATGAACATATCTACCGGTTGGATTTGCGAAATAATGTTTTTTTAAAGCATCAAACAACAAACACCATCGATTACGAACAATATTTTGCTAGTCACCGCATACAAAAACATTATTTCACAATTTCAACCGTTAGATATGTCCATTGTGGTTAGATGTCGATATCTACCGGTTGAATTTGCGAAATGATGTTTTGTTTTGCAACAAATAACAACAAATATCGATTCCGAACAGTTTTTCGCTAGTAATCGCATACAAAAACATTATTTCAAATTCAACCGTTCGATATGTTCATTGTGGTCGGATGTTGATATCTACCGGTTGAATTCGAGAAATAATGTTTTTTTTTTTTGCAACAGATAACAAAAGAAATTGCGACCCGTACCCACTATACCTATGTCTACACCCAATGGCACATTAAAATGAAGTGTCTACACCCAATCTAGACCAAAATGAAATGCCTACACCCAATCTAGATTAAAATGAAGTGCCTACACCCAATCTAGATTAAGAATGAAGTGCCTACACCCAATCTAAATTAGATGACGTGCCTACACCCAATCTAGATTAAAATGAAGTGCCTACACCCAATCTGGATTATAATGAAATGTCTACACCCAATCTAGACTTATCCCTATACATGTGAAAAATATAAATGAAGGGGCGCTAGGCAGCCTATATATGCTCCTGTAGTTCAGTTGGTAGAGCAGACGAACTAGCGAGCGGAAGGTCGCGGGCTCGATCGATCCCCGTCGAGACGAGCATTTTGGTCACATTGCGATCGACCTGGTTTGTATAGACGAATCATCGCTTCCTGCTATTCATATTGCATAGCGTGAATCAGGACACCGGTGGCAGTCAAATCCTTCTGCACGCGGCCACACGATATAATATTGAAATATATTGCAAGCGTTCAACAGTCTGCTAAAACGTGACGAGCCTATCTATATACACGGGCGATGTACGGTTTCTCTTCTCCTCGAAAGGTCGAGCTCGAAGTCTTCACTTCCGATTTGATGACGTGCATAGTCAGACGGATTATTCCGCTCAAAGTGTGTAGGTGTATAGTAGGGCACAACTATACACTAAAATGCCGTAAAGTCCGCGCACGCCATATGTACGTCAGGCCATCGCTACAATGTGCGTCGGATGGATGATGAACAAACTTGTTCCAAATAGTTGTTCTAGCCATTTTGAAACATGCATCACTTGTGACATTCGGACGAGGATGGTTGGACAGTGGAAGATGCTCTGCAACACGGGAACTAGAACACCTATATTTTACATGGCCTCCATACGCCCGCGAGCCATCACGGCGAGGGCAGAAAATGTCTGGGGCATCATTCTATGTGTATATACCTCGCACTCTCTCTTGAATCGTGCTGAAATGAAGTATTCCCGTGCAAGTCTGGTCAGACTTTCACGTTTCGACTCCGGCAGATCCACGTGCCTCAATTCCATGCGTTTACACATCTTAATTGCTGCAGGCGGCCTTGTTAGGCTGACTCCATCGACCACTTGAGAGATTAAATAACGATCAGAAAGAATTTGTGGTGGAATACATTTCGTTCCTTGTATGTTTTATGCATATAGCAAATACGTGGCGCACTTGAGCATTTCATCCCTAGGATTAAAGGGATAGTATTGATACTCATTTTCATGCGATTCGTGCTTTCTTAATTTAAAGCGGGTAATCTACACATTTCACCGACAAAATATCCAACTTATCAATATACCGCCCTCTTACCTGTCCGCAAAAGGCTCTCGGGTTCCCAACATGAACATTTATTGCACCTTGTGGCTAAAGCTAGTTTTTTCACAACAAAATACTCGTTTTGTGGAATGTCAACTTCTTAGAAAAGGCAAGGGATTCCTCACATGAACAGCTGTTGCAACTTCTGGCGAAACGCCACACACATCTTAACATGACTTACTTTCTATGGAGTACAAGAATACGTTTTGACTCAAGCAGGGGAAGATGTTGCAACTAGACAGTTCGTCAAACTGGATACCAAGTTTTGTTGCGTAAACCTACACTGTGGTTTGCGTTTCAACCCGACCACCTCTTCTGCAACCTTCTCAACTGTATTGTGCGTATGGCATTCTAGGATTATGGGGGGTTTTTTTTGTCTAAAGCAGAAACGATTTTTCACTGCACTTTATGGGGTCACGCTGGTGACCAAAAATTTTGTTAGATGTTGACGATGTCCCTGACACCACAAAGAGCGCACAACGACATCAGGCCTGAGGCTGAAAAAATATGCTTAAAGAGCTAAAGACAGAGTTCACTCACGACCAAGCAAATGTTTAGAGCCCGCACGCCCTTCCACATCTCACGCAGACACAAGTATGGTCAAGCACTCCATCACAAGTAGGCCGAAAGCGAGGAAATTCGGTGTGATTTACCCTCTTCGAGCGGGTATGCTTCTTGGGCTTCATCTTATAAACAATCTCTTTCTTTCCCTTGTAGTTCTCCAAGACGGTAGCCATCACCTTAGCGCCTATTGCAGCCGACACTACCGTGCGATGAGTACTGGTTGCGCGTGCGGCAAGCTAAGGAAAGATTTCTCAGCGTTTGGCTGACATCATGACCTTGGAGTTCAAGGGCGGACCTGACACATACGGCTGTCCGATCTTCAGGTTATCACCGTCCTTGACCGCGAGCACGCGCTCGAAAGCGATAGTCGTTCCAGGTTCCACCTGCAGGTTGAGTAGAGCAGACAACTCAAGAAAGAAATCCTCGTGCTAAAGATAATCTTGAGTTCCCTGGGGTTCTGTTCATATTTTGTGGATATAAGAACTCTACGCAGAGTTAACATTTTGAAGGACAGTAAGCTTGTATCCGCCGCATTAACAACCTCACCTTCAAGCTATTGCAAGAGTAGAAGCGCCCTTCAGAGACCAGCTGCTGAGTCCCACCAACTTCGATAACCGCATCGAAAGCGCTGACGGGAGCCGCAGGCGCAGCTTGTGCAGCCGCAACCTCCTCAACCTCCTCAACCTCAATGGTTGTTTCCTCAACTACAGGCTCCTCCTCAGCCATAGCTGTACATAGAAGCGTCAGAAAAATCTCAGGATAAGGAGAGCAAGGAAGCGAAAGAAAAAAATGTTGACAAAAAGCTTTCGCGTAAAAGGAGGTTATTCAAAACCGAAGCAAGGTAGATTTGCGGTGCGTGAACTTCACATATGAGTGAGCGTTTGATGGCTTGAAGCGGATGGGAGAGCTCGAACCCTTTGTCGAGATTTTGCGGTAGCTTGCCCTGGAGTTGAAAGAGCCCAAGAAGCTGGAGTCCGCCACTGCTGAGCGGAAGCCACATTTTACGCACTCGCAGGAGGTAGAGTGGCCAAGGGTGAGTCGTGCTGTAGCCGAGGGGATGCTGGCAACAGGGCGGCAGGCCACAACAGCAGAGTATTTGTCATACGTTTTCACTGGGCGTGCAATTGCCGCGGATATCTTTGAGGTTGTTGCGGTCTGCATTTTGGTGGAGATAGTGAGCCGGTGTTGCGTCTACTACTTACTCGCACAAGCTGAAATCTTGCGACGGCCAGGAAAGACTTGGGTGGTTCCCAAATGGTTGCTTTATCCACAGGTTAACCTCTTGGATCGCGGATGTGAATTTCATCGCGTGCGAAGTGACACGATTTTCCACGTGGACTCGACAGAGTCTGACACAGAGTGGAGGCGCAGACGTGGCTTTCGCCCTTGAGCCCCCTGGGGATGTCTCAGGGCGAGACTCTCACTCTCGACTCTGCCCAAGCTGAAGCTCGGAAGTCTGCATCTCGAGGTGGTCATCTCATCAGCGATCAGCATCAGGGCTCGGGCGTACAGTAGTTAATAATTAGTAGCCTGATGAACCGTGAACGCTGAAGTCTCCCGTTTGGGTTAGGAGAGCAGCAGAGCAGCAGAGCACTGACGTGAGGATGAGGACATGACTATCTATCACAATCACTAGAGCTACTGACTACAGTAGTGACTTCCTGAGACGATAACGATTTAATTTTGGGAAGGGTTATGCGCTGGAACTCGAACGTGGTTTCCGTCTGAGTCCCGAAAAAATTCTGAACCAGCGCAGCGTGACGGTCATATCGTCTCCCGTCGTGAATTTAATTTCCAGGATTATTAAAACATGTCATCTATTTATCTTCCATCGATATCGCGGATACGATTGCCGCGTTGGCGTTGACTAGCTCAAGGATAACGAGAGCTGCGCACCAACATTTACTGCTCATAATTTTCTCAACGGTCCTTCGCTTCGCCTCATGGGCGGAACGATGTCGTGGCTGTTGTGTTATGCGCAGGGATTTCAGAAGTGTTTGACTGCTTTTATTTTTCAGTTTGTTTATGCATATGTGCCGACTCACGATACTCGTTTTGTGCAGCTCGTGTGTCGCAGGTTCGGTTTCCGATGGCGAGGAGGGGCGCGCTTTCTTGAGGTGTGGAAGTCTAGGGCAACCTAGCGACCTACGAGAACCCCCAATTTCGTGAAATCATGTGACCACCTGTGGAGTTGCGTGCGCGGGACGCCTTTATCTCTATGACGGTCCAGTTTTTCCAAAAAATCGATACCATTTTTTTACTCAGTCGCGTAGACCTCTCGGCTCTCGCGACTGCCCATACGGGTTGTCATCCCACTATTCTCCCACCCCTCCACCCCCACCCCCTCAGGGTATAGGCATGCCTTGTGGAGTATCCGGAGTAGCTCGCACGCCCTTAGCCATCAACGAGGGAATCACTCGACAGCCCACCCGCTTCATTTCACCCACCCACCAAACTGATCACCCCCTCCGGACTTCGTCTATGACTTTGAACCCCCAGAAATTTTGTAAAACTTTTGCAGGTTTTTCTCGCCCCCCTTAGCGGCCCCACGGCGTACAAATTATCCCGAGGGACCTACTCGACCCCTGTGCACCGAAATATGGCTATGGGCCATACGGTTGGGCCTGGCCAGAATTTTTCAAAATTTTCTTCAAAATACAGGTCAGAATTTTGGCCCAAAAAAATATCAAAATTTTGAAAAATATAGGTGCTTCGCAGGAAAATTTTAAGACGATATCGCAGTTGCGGCCATTTTCCCCTTAACACTAGGTAACTTTTGAAAAATATAGGCGCTGTAAATTGAAAATGCCCCGCCAAACTGCGATTTGTAATCCGCGATATGTGTCGTCTTGTG
The DNA here is from genome assembly GCA_001247695.2 of Cymbomonas tetramitiformis. Classification (NCBI taxonomy): domain Eukaryota; kingdom Viridiplantae; phylum Chlorophyta; class Pyramimonadophyceae; order Pyramimonadales; family Pyramimonadaceae; genus Cymbomonas; species Cymbomonas tetramitiformis. The sequence goes on along the minus strand of LGRX02025598.1, from coordinate 67,440 downwards.
TGGACCGTTCAAATCTCCAAACCTCCATCTCCGCCTCTCCGAACCTCCGATCTCCATCCAAACCTTCAGACTTGGAAGAACAAAGACGCCGACCTCATGGAAGCAGTGACTTTTGCCCCCCCCCTCTCCCAGGGGGGTCGGCAGCCCTGCTCTTGTGTCACCACTCGATCTGCGGTGTCAGGTTTAGGCTCCCAGCTCTCAACTCATAAAACACCTAAGTATTTTATTCGATCATCTTTTTGACTGCGAAACCCGTGCGAGCCACTGCACAGCTTTCTTTGCCTGCGTGCATATATATATATATATATATTTCACACTTCCTGTCAGGTTATGGCTTATGGGCCCACCACGCTTCCACTGCTCACGACCTCAGGAATTAGGAAATTCCGGGATGCTCGTGGCCGATTATTATTCTACTGATGGCGGATCGGACTCAGAGTCGGACTCAGAGCCAACTCCAACACTCCGCCCAGTCCATTTGGATTTGCGGTCATCCTCGTCGGTTGACGACATGCTACATGACCGTGTGCCTACGAGGCTTGAACTTGCGTACGAGCGCACCTATCAGGGATATGACCGATGACATATGTGTCATACCTGTCATACATGTCATACATGTCATGTCATGTCATGTCATATGTTATAATGACATACAGTCGTCGAGTATTGTCAGTACGGTCGACTATGACATGTACAGTCATAATGTATATTAGGGCTGGATAAGCGAGCCCTCAGTATATCATATAAAATAATAGTAAACGCTGTGTTATAGGACGGTAACACACGCGTAAGATAATAGCGGGGATGAGTGCAGACTTCTGTGAGAAGATGCTGCCTCTAGCACAACGCTAGCTCATCTAAATACCATATGTCTCCCATCGCATAGATGGTACCGCCATTGGGTTGTGAACCCGAGACATTGGTTGAACGACCAGTATCGTCAGAACGAATAATACGTTCGCCCCATAATACTGCGCATGCTTGTTCCGCACATGCTTGAAGCGAAGATGATTTCTTGTTTGTTACTTCAAGATGTGCCTTGCTTTGCCATCTTCGAGTTCGACATACGAACTTTCGATGACAGGCGTCATTCAAGTCTTTCCTTGAATAATGACAGATGATGTGACTTATCATCTGACGACGTGTACAGTCATAGTCGACCGTACTGGCGACTGTCTGTCATTATAATATATGACATGACTCGACATGACATGACATGGTATGACATGTCTGACAGGTATGACACGCATGATATGTATGACACATATGTCATCGGTCATGACCCTGACAGATCTCCCCTCTTAAAAGAGTTGTGACCTCACAACGGGCATACCTTTGTATATGTCTTTGATGCCATTGTTGTTGTTGCTTCTGCTGGTACCAGTCTTCTTACACCGATTTGAGGCGTCCCTCATGGTGTTTTTAGGTTATTGGGGGGAACTGAGTCCACTTTAGTCCCTCACCTTAGCATGATGCCTTATAGGCTAATGCCTTACAGTTCTTAGGATGTAGCCCCCTTTGAATTGCGTATCGTATTTCAGAGTGACGATTCAAGGTTCAATGAATTGCGTTTCGTGATACAGATTGACGTTGGATTACTGATTGATCCATACGTATCGTGCGTCAGAGTGACGATTCAAAGTATCCGAGGTATACGTTACGGATTATTTGCGCTAGCCGTCGACGCTTTTGCGAACGATGATCCCACGAATTAACAATTTCTCATTAATCGAACGATTCTCGGCCTTATATATACAACTGATCGTTTGCTGTTCGTTTCCACGGTTGTTATATACTAGTGCACCCAACCCTTCCTCCCCTCCTGAAGCTACTTCGGAGGTTCACAGGCGGTCATGGGGAGCCCGTGTTTGTTTCCGGAGTTATTTCACCGGGGGCTTGTTTTAATGCAAACAGAGTGGCCCTGCTTAACGGGATTGGACTTATAATCCTTTACCCTGTCTGCTCACTCTTGATTATTGGTCCAGTACGCACGCTTTGACGAACATCTATCGCGATGAGTGAGAATGGATTCGCCACGTACTAATGTGAAATTTATTTTAGTTATGTGTGTCAAGCATAACTTAGGATCACAACTCCGTCTACCTCAGTCGATGTCTCCGGTAGCTTCGGATGACTGGCCACAGAATCCGATGACAAACCACGGTCTTGACAAAGGTAGCACTAGCAGTTTTTCACAGATATTGGTACCCGCATATGCGTATCTGTGTAAGGGTATGATTTATACAAGGCTCACTACACCTTAGCAAGGAAGGATCAATTCCTGCTCCTGTCATATCAATTTGATGCAGGGTAAAAATGTTAGGGATGTAACCCTGCAGTTCTCGGGATGCAGCCCTGCAGTTTTTGGGGTGCAGCCCTGCAGTTCTTGGGATGCAGCCCTGCAGTTCTTGGGATGCGGCCCTGATATATAAACGACCGATCGACGAAAACCCTTTAGGTACATGTTTCCACGGCCTGATTATTATTGGCAAAAGTCATCGGCTATCAGCTTTTGACTCAGAAGCCACATTGTTATAGATGCTGCGACCTATTGTGACCATATGCGGCAGTTATGCCTTAAGCATACGTAGACAATATGATTATGTGGAACTTATAATCCCACTTAAGTTGCATCATGATAAATTTATCCAGGTGTTAACAAGTGTTCAGGATTTGATAAGGGGTTGACGCCCCACAGGCCAAAGGTCACTATCTCGTAAGGCTCGCCTCAAGTGTGCGGCTTTGAGGATCAGCGTCCTGGCGAGGCACAGTCATGATGCTTCCTAGTCCATAATGGAGCTGGAAATGAGAATGCTCAAGATATCCGAAGACAGGAAGGCTTTTGGTTGGCCAGAGTTGCTGTCTAGATGTTTAACCTCGATGGGGTTGCATTCGGATACAAACTGTGCAACCATGCATGTGACTTATACATTGGTGTCTGACTTTGATGAATCGTCTTTTGTCATGAACCTGGAAGGAATGACGGGCAAATAGCTAGAGTGGCGGATTTACTCACTCGGCTTTATTTGCTGTTATGGAATTCGATGCCTGTTGGCACTACTGGCAATCCTTTGCTCAGATGCTTTCCTTAAGACATTGGCAACAACTTGTGTGCCAGTCTCTCTAGATTTGGGAAGAAACCATGGATCAACAATTCATCAATCAAAACACATGTTACCAAGGTTGATTCAACGAATCCTTCAACTCTTGAATTTCGACAATCAGCATCTTAGGCTGTTGACGTCAAAGTGATGGTCGTAAGCTTACAATATAGCTTATTCATATTTGAAAAACCATCGTTCTCCCATGTCAGTGCCCTTCATATAATATGATAGAGCCGGAGAAATGCATCTATGATTTCTTCATAATGAACTTCATGTGTCAATAAGTCAAATAAGACTTCATTTGATGCTTCAATCGGCATGATGTACCGTGTCATCAACTTTATGGCTGCTATATACAGATGCTGGAACTTTTGATAAGATTTTTAATCTTCCATCCAAGCAAAATCACAATGATGTAAATCAATTTGTGGCAGCTGTATGAAAAATGAATGAATCTATACTCTTCCTCCCCTTTTAAAAAGAGGTGTATCTAACCAATCAGATGGTGATGGAGGATGTTATTCAATCATTGTGTTATGTGAAAATGGTTTGATAGAGAATCAGACTGAGATTATTCATCGAATGCTGTCAAGGTAATAATGTCAATATGAACATCGATTCTCTTTACGTCATACTGGCAACATGCCTGACGCTTTTGAATGTGGCTAATGCCAGATGATGTCAATTGACTTTGATTCAATATGCAGTTTTTGGGTTGCAGCCCACATATATTGTCAGTTCAGGTCACTATAGTGTGCCCAACTTAGACAATGGTGTGCCCAACTTAGACAAAGCTTCTGGATAATGATTGTCATAATGAACAACGGAATCAGTGATGGTACCGAAGTTAACTTTGGTATCGAAGCTAATGGATAGTCAATCAAGAAGTGTCTGTAATGACAACAACTTAGTACAAGCTGCATTTTCGTACTTGATGAATGGCTGGTATGTCATTTCATTATGACTAGAACATGGCATTGCCTAGTGATATGTGTATCTTCTTCAGTACATGATCACTTATCTCAATGGTGCCCATTTTATTTTTGGGCAAACACTATTCAGAGACTTGTCATGGTAAAGAAGTATGAATGATGAATGTGTCATTTCAATCCGATAGAATTGTGACTTGTTGATGACTAAAACATTTTTGTCACTTTCCAGAATGAGGATGAACTGCGCTTGGAAACCGTATGCAGATTGCGGGTTCGAGTCCCGACATGGCTTTTCCCAAGACTTCGTGGCCTAATGGACGAGGCAACAAATTTCTAAACATTCCAGAATGAGCTTTCAAAGAGTCCATCCCTCAATGAAGCATGCTTGTCTTATGTGCCAATATGATATGAAACCACAAGTATGGTGTCAATCTATATGAATTGTGGATGGTTTATACCATTGTATGCTATTCCACAAATAAGTAGTGATGTCAGAATAAAAACTTTGGACAATTGCAACTCAGTACAAACCCGAGTGCATTCAAGTCCACTTGTAAACTCAGAATCTGAATCTAATGTACTTTTTATATGCACAGGATAGAACATATTTTCTATGTGATTCTGGATTCAGGAACTAGAGTCAATGTAAAACTCTTTTCCTATTTCAGACGATGAAACCTTTATTCCCTTAGGTGCAATACCTTATTGTAAGGAATAGTCATTTTCAATACAAGTTTCAATCGATTTTCTCAAATCTGTCACTTTTATGATTTGGTCAACTTTACAGCATAACCACTTCCCCTCGCTGAAGGAGATGACTCCCATCATAGGGCGGTATATTGGCTGTTTTCATATGACACATGGAAAACATGAATAACTCTTGGAGAATTTCGGGATAAACATCCTGAATTGGTTGTGCTTGATTGCTCTATGCCCAATAATGACCCAAGAGATTACTTGCCATCTTTTAGCCATATGGCGTAGAGGCTGCTTAACAACGGTTGGGCCATAAGCTGGATAGCTATGTTAGCCATGATTGCACAGATTCTGTCCTCCATGATAGACCTTTGAGAAATGGTGTCTGATGAATCAATACTTTTGACAACAACTCAACCTTTAGGTATGAAGAAGAGCTGATGATCTTTGCTGCAATGCAATTGTTTGATGCGTACCACTGAAATGCCTTGTGATATAATAATCTCACTGCATAGGCTTTGTTCAATGGCGGTATGATCAGATATGTAATGATCCATGAAGACAAGATGGTTGGTATGGCTCATTCAACAGGCATGATTACCTCAAAGAGATGCCAATACACGGATACATTTCAAGACATAAGGGCAATAGGCTTATTATGTAGCCTTCAAAGGCAGTTAGCATTTATGCTGCATTGGTCAGCTCAGTGGCTTTGACCTATCTAGGTGTTGTACTCAGGCCGTAGCCTGCATATTGCATTGAGTAATCTTGACACTGTTAATGATCCAATCAGATGATATATATGAAATATCAAGAATGGTTGCCCTTTTTCAATGATCATCGGTGGCAGAGGCTATAGTGCTTGCACCGTGTCAATATGCAATTCTAGTCTGGATATATGCTAGACCAGAGGTATACAATGTCTAGGTCTTCAAAATCAAGCTCATATGTATGTCATGGCTGATGACCTTAGAAATGTTTGATACTTATATGTGTCAACTTCATGGAGTTCTGCATGGTTTGACTATATATAGTCAGGCTTACCAAAGCAAAAACGATGATGCAACTTAATTGTTTTATCTTATTATTTGTCTTTATTATTTATTTGGGTTTTAGTTGTATTTTTAGCTTATCATCTTCCCCCTCAAGGAAGTGTATTGCTAGGCGGTTGTCAAGCGCCGTTTAAATACAACAGAGGTCCGACCTCTATGTGATGACGGGATAGCTTACTATGAAGCTGGATAGCAGTCCCTACAAATTTAGGAATCGTAGGTAGGGCCATGTTTGCCTTGTATCTACCTTGTGTCTGGATGGCCAAAAACCACGACCAGACATGGCCATGTTTAGTCAGTTTTTCAGCGGCGCAACACAACCCAAGTAAGGCCATGTTTGGTCGTGGTTTTTGGCCTTACTTACCCCTTACTTACCTTGTACCTACCCAATGTCTAACGCACCATACGTACGCACGTGAATGCATGAATCACTTAGACATTGGGTAGATACAAGGTAAGTATGGCCATTTTATACATAAACAAGGTAAGTAGGGCCCTACCTATCATGTATCTGTACTCAAGTACAAGGTAAGTATGGCCATGTTTATACATAAACAAGGGTAAGTAGGGCCCTACCTATCATGTATCTATATCCAAGTACAAGGTAAGTATGGCCATGTTTATACATAAACAAGGGTAAGTTTGGCCTTACCTATCATGTGTTTATTCTCAAGTAATGATCAAACATGGCCATGTTTATACATAAACAAGGGTAAGTATGGCCTTACCTATCATGTGTTTATTCTCAAGTACTGATCAAACATGGCCATGTATATATCTACCGCATATCGAATACGATGTAAACATGGCCATATCTACCTAGATATTCGGTCTTTCAACGAATAACAAACACATATTAATGATATGCTTTAACACACACATATTGGATATGTTATGTATGCGTTGCATACTAAGTTTCAATATGTTGCATGCACAACATATTGAAACTTAGTATGCATACCGCAAGTTGGGATGCACTATACTTCCTAGTTGATGCTTTCGTGCTTTGAAAAGTATGCATGTGATATGTGAAAATGCGACAAGGCAATAGCAATTGCTATTCGAAACTATTTTTTACTCGCTACGTAACTACATGCTCAATACGATAGGACACACGAATGCAAACAAGCATGGGTTCTAACGCACAAATGAATACATTATGCAATACAGTTAATACAAACCAATATCGCGTAAGTACTATATTTTCTAATCTACTCCCTAAATATTCACTACATTACTATTTCAAATGCTACTTGAAAACTATTTCGTAAAATACAAACAATAAGCCTATCTACAATCTACAACGCGAGTGTTGGCGTCGTTGATGAGCACGTGCCTTGCTCCTCATAAATTTTCAGCCATCCTATATCAAAGGACAAGGAACCAATCGTTAGTAAATCTGGAAAAAAAAACAAGCACGCAAACGAAAACAATTCAAAGACAAGGGGTCAAAGGAGAATAGAAGTCGAAGGCGATGGAGTCGTTCGTGGGTTGAATCGCGTTTTCGCCGGTCCAACTCACGAGTCAATCTGAAAAATAGCGCCAACGAAAAAGAGGTTAGTAACGAGGGAAAAAAGGGGGAAAAAATAAGAAGAAAGTTAAGTAGAGGGGTTGAGTTGGATTCGAGCCAACCAAATCTAGTCCAAAGGACTAGCGGGAAAAATCTCCCGTTCACCCCATGTAAACGTTCAATACGCGCAGATCTAACTACATCTGCGCGTAAAAAACACTACGGCACTAGTACTTGCACGCAGGAGAAAATATGAAAAAGCAAGAATGAATTCAGAAGCAACGCATGGAAACAAAAGCAAAAGCGCAAGCAGAATTTTGTACAGTGCAGACAGGCACTGCACTGTACAGATGGTCAACGAGAAGAGGAGGAATTTCGAACTCCAACGTTTACAAGTACCGTGACTGACAACTCGAACTGTGCACTGTACAAGTATGGTGACATGACATGACGTCTACGGTGACACGCGGTCACCTCTGCCATCGGCTATCGCAATGTCGCATGTCAACGTGCTATCAGATATCGAGCTATCGATGCCGTGTCTCTCACCCGATCGCGCGACGTTGTCTTTTGTGTCATCACTCGAGTAATGTGTAATCGCCTGGCATCTTCTGGGATAAACTGAAGACTCTCGATTTTCGAACGCCGCGATCTGAACGGTCTGAACCTGTCCGCGAACGGTCGGCGATCTGAACCTGCGCGAGTGGCGATTCCGGGTCATGGGACCCATGTTTTTTCTGTTGCGCTTTCTTTTGTGCATATTTTTTTCAAGGGTTTCCCACTTCTGGACCATTCCTGAATGGCCCATAGAATATTTGAGCAAGCCGTTTTCACCATCGTATTTTGCGAGCAAGCCCCTTTCTTTTGAGCTCAACTTGTTTTTTTCATGAAAATGACCGATTTTTGTCCACGCTTGCCCCTGCACCCTAAGGTATGGTCTAGACATGACCATGTTTGGGTCGTTTCCCCATTGGGTTTTGCATTTGGGGCATTGATTTGGGCTATGTGCGCCGCGGAAGATGTCTACCTTGTGTTCGCGTGAATGCTGTTCGAACCGGGCCATACCAGGGCAATTCTACTCAGGTACAAGGTAAACATCTTCCGCGGCGCAACACAAGGTGGTTTACCTTGTTTTACTGCCAACATTGCCCAAAAATGGCCAAGTTTGCCACGTGTTTTTGGACATTGATCAAACATGGTCCGTTTTATGTACGTCTTGGCCCAATGTTGGCAGTAAAACAAGGTAAACCATGTGCTACCAAGGCCGTGTTTCACCATCTCGGCTGTTGAAACTGCTTAGATAGGGCCATGTTTACACCATACTTATGATGGTACAGCAGGTTACGTACGTGGGCAAAAGCGGTTTGCAGGCACAATAGGCGATGACATCCCGCGCACAGAGATTGGCGCAAGGTTGTCGCGATTATGAACGAGGGGCGGCAATGTAAGGGCTGGCGGGGCGTTGGGGTATTGCTGGGTGCTGAAATGGCGGTGTATCTCTGCTGTGGTTGAGAGTGGGGTGTTGTGAGGGATTTTGGGTTTGAGATGTGGGTGTGGCATTGGAGGGCAAGTTTTTTAAATATATTCACGAAGAGGTTCGGCACCCTGTTAGGTGATACCGTTCCAGCAGAACAAAACAACACTTTGCAATTGGGCATTCACTCCAGGCCCGAGCTGGCGCGTCGCCAACCATGAATTCCCACAACCTGTCATACAGGCTCGTCGGGGAATTCACCGCTGCCAACGCCCACAAGGGTCGGATTCACAAATACAAACACAATGAAAACTGAAGGAAAAACATCCGGCTGCAATGCTGTCGAAAGGTTGCAGTCGGGTGTTTGGACTCGAGCTGGCGCGCCGTAAGCCGTGAATTCCCACAACCTGTCACACAGGTCCGTTCGGGGAATTCAACGTTGCCACAGCCTGCGCAGGTCGAATTCACAAAGGTTAACATCATACAAACTGAGGGGAAAACATGGGTGCGGCTACAACCTCGTCAAACAGCGACAGTCAGGTGTCACGGCTCGAGTTGGCGCGGCTACGGTTGTGCATTCCCAAACGCCGGTCATATATGCCGGTTTGAGCATATTCGGCAAGCAAGCCCTGCGAGGTTCGAATTCGCATAGCAAATGGTACAAAATATCGCACAAAAAGGCCGGGCGCATCGTGCACACGCGTGAATACCGCTGAGAGTGCCTGAGACGGTTCGCCGTCGCGGGTGTGAATTTATGACAAACGCAGCTTCGGGCTATCTCGCCGCTAGGCGCTCAACGGGAAAAATGCCCCTCTGCGGGAATTCGCGAGCGTGTTGTGAATTCGCGAATGTTTTCGGACAGCTGAGGATCTCCAGCGCTGCGGAACGGTGACATGCGTTTCTACTGCTATGCCACGTAAAACATGCCAGGCGGCAACGCGCTTCTGCCGCGCCGGCTCGTGGATTCGCAAAACGGGCGCGGGCCTAACTTGCACTCGCAGACTGTAAATTCAGGCTCAGATGGAAGCATGAAAAGCGGAAAGGCAAACGAGCAACACAGGGGGCAATTCACAGATAAAACAAGCACAACGTCACGACTTCGCACATACGTCAGAGTGGCGTGACGGCACTCTGGGGATCCGAACCAGACTCTTACAAACTGCTAGTGACAAAGCTCTCATGTGGATTCAAAGTATATGTATGCAAATATCACATTTAATACTAGGCCACAAGAGGCAAATATCACTATACCGCGGAATGGTTTTGAAAGGTTCGGATCTAACTTTTCGAAAGCAGAGTTAGCTAAATACTCAAGCGAGCATAGTGAAAGTCCGTGAATGCCATTGTTGTTTCGGATGCCCTGTGACCATTGGTTCCCAGTGACAGCGGCGTTTGGTGTCAACGCGCGCTTGCGTTTGCCCTGTCATGCATTGCCGAGACGTCATGTGTGGTCGTGTCGTGATGTCACTTCGCGTGATGTCGTGCTTGACGCTCTGCGGTGCTCTCGGATCGGCACGGGCTGGTCGCGGCGACGTCGATGTAGCGCCTGGCGAGGCGTTGTGCATGATTCAAACTGGGAGGGAGATCTGAGCTGGAGGGTGAACGTGATATGCTCCGGGCGCTCGAGCGGACAATGAACTGGGGTAGGACCGTGACTGAAGGGGGGAATGACAATTACTGAAAAAGGGGGTCATGGTTGGGGCGTTTGCTGTCGGCTGAGACGGGCGCGATGGGGGCAAATGCGGTGGGGTCTGACATGGGCTGCGGTAGCGTGACTAAATATGGGGGGTGTGACAGGCCTTTCAGGGGTGCCCGAGGGACCCCTTCTAAGCGTGTTCATAGTTGTGACAAGGTGGGATTCCGGAGGAGAGACGGAGGGTCAATCCCGCGAAAAGAGCCACTGTTGCATATCGCTTGCCAAATTCTCCGGGTGAGGGCGATGGGTTGACGACGCCGCCGCGTGCGGACGATGCCTTCCGCATCGCTGCTGTGGACAAGAAGTTCAAAACTGTCCAGTGTTATTTCCGCTCTTTTTTCATCGAACGCGTGCGTGGAACAAGTGAAGAGGAAGAGACTGATAGGTGCGTGCCTTTCTGCGTATGATTAATGAGTAAACATGGCCATGTTCTAGCCCTACCTAGTAATGTATTGTGTAAACAGGGCCACGTCCACCTAGTTTCTTTAGATACCCTGGGTAAACATGGCCATGTTCAGACGATTCCTGTAGTTTTTGCAAACTAATTCCTCAATTATATATGCGTGCCAGGCTCGCCCGTCTTGAAGACGTCTATGCCATCAAACTTGGTGGGGTCGAGTACATATTTGTCAAGGCGGCTTGGCTGCAGAAGCCGACAAAAGCGAAGATCGCCATGTATAACCGGATGAACTCCATAGTTGGCCCGGACAGCGTCACGGGCTGTTTCTTTTGCGATGACCCCGAGAACCCTGACACCGTCTTCGATACCAGAGAGCCATTCATGCTCGCAGATCAGATCGCGTCGCAAGTAGTAATTGTGAAGCATCCTTGCATGCAAACTGCGGTGGTTCTTGACCCTCGAGCAGATTTCTTCGAGCAGAATGTCCAGGATGAAAATCCTAGCGAGGACGAGCTTGCTTAGTACTTAGGCCTGCAGTACGACATGGCATTTGTGTAGTGTAAATAGATAGCATCAGTTTGTGTATATACATAAACAAGGGTAAGTATGGCCCTACCTATCATGTATCTATACCCAAGTACAGGGTAAGTATGGCCATGTTTATACATAAACAAGGGTAAGTAGGGCCCTACCTATCATGTATCTATACTCAAGCACTAGTCAGGTAAGGCCATGTTTATACATAAACAAGGGTATGTAGGGCCCTACCTATCATGTATCTATACTCAAGTACAAGGTAAATATGGCCATGTCTATACATAAACAAGGGTAAGTAGGGCCTTAATTTAGTAAGGACTATTTTACTCATTTAGTAAGGACTAAATAAGCGTAATAGCCCAAAAAAAACAGATTCCAAAAATATTTTTTCCCAATGTTTTCAAGTACAGCCCAGGTACAGCCCAGGTACAGCCCAGGTACAGGGTAGGTATTGCCCCCTACTTACCCCTTACCTACCCAATGCCCATACTGACCTAACTTTGAGGTGCTGTAACAGGAAGCGTAAAATGTTTTTTCAGTTAAATCTTTGGAGACTGTCCATAGTAAGGACTAAATAAGCGTAATAGCCCAAAAAAACAGATTCCAAAAATATTTTTTTCCAATGTTTTCAAGTCAAGTACAGCCCAGGTACAGCCCAGGTACAGGGTAGGTATTGCCCCCTACTTACCCCTTACCTACCCAATGCCCATACTGACCTAACTTTGAGGTGCTGTAACAGGAAGTGTAAAATGTTTTTTCAGTTAAATCTTTGGAGACTGTCCATACAGTAAGAGTCAACCAATAAGAGAATTCTACGTTAAGAAAACAGCCAGCTTTTTTGGGGGGGGCGGGGGGGGGTCACAAGTTTAGGAGAAAAGCTGGCTGGTTTTAAAAGTTAAGAGATTGGCAAAAATAAGAAATATGGAGGCTGGCTAGACCCCAGGACATTTTCTTAAAATATAGCAAAATAAGTACGGCTTTGATGTTAGAAAAGTCATCTTGTGCGAGCAGACCTTCCCTAACATCACTTATAAGTTACCGCAATTGTGAACGTGTCGCGTCGTCCATCACGGTAGTGGGCGGTTTTTTCGAAGTGAGGATGTGCTGCGAATCCAATACGAGAAAAAATGATTTTTCACTCTTAAGGATGAGAAAAGCTAGCTGGCAAAATAAGCGGTTTTCTCTTATTTCGTCGGCTCTCTTAGGTACCGAAGCTGGGGGGGGTCACAAGTTTAGGAGAAAAGCTGGCTGACCCCGAAATCTCTGTTTTCTTATTGGTTGACTCTTACTGTAGTAAGGACTAAATAAGCGTAATAGCCCCAAAAAAACAGATTCCAAAAATATATTTTTCCAATGTTTTCAAGTACAGCCCAGGTACAGCCCCAAGTACAGGGCAGGTACCGAGTAGCACAACTTTGATGCCTCAAAAAGTGAGGTTACCAAAGCCATTCCACCCAAAACTTCGCTCCATATGCCTTACATCGACCCAAACCATCGATATCAACAATAAAAAACAAACTATCGGAAACTTCATTTCACCCGATTTTGGCTGGTTTTGCCATTTTACTGCCCAAGTAGGGCCCTACTTGGCTCGAAACACAAGGTAAACACAAGGTAAACACAAGGTTCTAAATTTGAAGGGAGTTCTCGGGTTGCAGCCCATTGCACCAAAGGTGCATCGCAGTCTTTGGGATGCAGCCCGAATTCACGTCATCAGCGTGGGTCATATAGTGCCCAAGCATGTGCTGTATATATACAACACTACCCTCCAGCGGCGAAGTGGTTTGATATTACCATCATCGTATGCTGTGGGATATCAATATATGATCAGAGAGCATGGTAATATATGTACCATGTTTGTCAATATCGGAGAGACTGTGTCTTTTTTAAAATCCTCATGACTATATGTATAATGGTGCTATACTGATGTCAACACCTTCTCTCTGAGTGATTTATTGATTTCAGATGTGATGTCGTGGCAGTCAACCTTGTCCGATTGTACCGGAGGTTGTATGAATTGTGTCCACGTCATTGGCACGAGTCATGTTGTGTCCATGCATACGCGATCTCAGCGCAGGTCACAATACAGTGCCCGAGCATACGCGATTTTAGCGTAGGTCACATTGTGCCTCTATTTATTACATCTGAGAATATCTGTTACTCATCTTTGTGAGTCTATACAGCATTGTGCTGATTGCAATGCTTTCTCTGGTGACTTATATATCACAGATTATACCAAATGTGGTGATCAGTCCAGTGCAATATTTTGTCACCGGAATGTACAGGGATTGTGAATGATTGCAATCCAGCCGGAGGAATAATCTCAGCAGCTGTTCTGTACTAATGAATTCATCGGAGTTATACTCATTTCGACGATTCGAACCCCATGCTATTTGCAGTGATGACAACTCATATGAATATATAGGGGTTTCCTCGGAATGCTTTTATGTGATGTCAACATATTATGAACGATTCACTTGCATCCTAGGACGAAGGAGTTACGCCTAGAAGGTTTTGCATGGTGGTCACCCAACAGTTATCAGCTGTTATTCGGGTGCCACATTCTGCCTTCAGTACTGGGACTATATCAACCAGTCCTACAGCGATGCACCTGTCCTTCCCACTCTTATGTACGGCTATAGTGCCAAAGTGTATCAGGTGGGATATATATATACATTATATAACTATCATCTTCTGATCCAGGATATGCAATTAAGCATGGTATCAGGTTATATGTTGTGTATATAGTTCAGCATGCCAAACTTACTCGAGGATGTAAATGCTGAGCAAGAGTCAACTTATAGTCATTGGGATATAGTTTCCCATCCGAGTTTACACTTTGTTAGTGATGGTGGATTTAACGTTGTACAGATTTCAACGTTACTTGTGGATGCAGTGGTTTTATCAAAAGCAATCCATCAGAAATCACCAGATCGGAATATAAAATGGATATGTGTGTAATCATATCCACCTTCTTCCCCCCTCGAGGAAGTGTGAACACATAGGCAGTCAGTTGCCTATATATCTCATAGCTTATAGCTTACAACTTATAGCTTACAGCTTACAGCTTATAGCTTACAGCTTATAGCTTGCAGTCCTTGTAGGAAGCAGCTCATACAGTTTTAGGGTTGTTGCCCAACAGTTCTTGGGTTGTTGCCCGAAATATTATCATGTCTGTGCTGATTACAGCATGATATATTTATGCCAAACACGAAGTTTATCCAATATTTTAGTGGCATTTAGGGCATATTACGTTACAGTGGCCCATATCCCCAACAGTGTGTTTAGGGTGTTACTTGGTATCAGTAACCCTAAAATAGGTAAAATTAAAGCAGTATAAATGTTTTGCAAACATTTTTAAGCAAAACTGCATTTAACACCACACTGAATGTTACGTGGTTTTCAGGAGGTATGTTACACCCCTGACACACACATTTAATTTTTAGGGTGTTACATGGTGTTACAAGTGTTGCAAAAATCAGGGATTGTTTATTGATAGCTAAATAATCATATTAGCAAAAAAAATCAATCCGAAATTTTCATTTTGAAATCATGCGTAAAACATTTTGACGCATTTCGTTACAGCTAATGATGTACACCCCTACATATTCCACACCTGTTATCTAGGGTGTTACACGAGATATGACTATGGTCATTATGATTTTCTGATACCTTAATAGGTATAAAATCATAATATCAAATAAAATAGGGTCCAATTTTCAATTTTCAAATCTATCGCAAACGAATTTCACCCATTTTGACCGTTTTTCGGCTTGATTATTGTTTCCATAGTAATATATCTCTGTGTGTGTGTGAGCTGCAAAGTACAGAAGTACTGCATTTCACTTCACTTTTGCACATGACAATTTTCATGGCATACAAGTGAATATTCCTGTATGTCAACATCTGAGGTTGATCATATCTGTGGGTTTTACTGATTTGAAACCCATGGAAGTAAATGTACTCCCTGATGATATTTATGTATACCAACTATAAGCGGATTATCCACTTTAGTGATAATTTATCAACCTATGATATGTTTGAGCATATGACTGTGCCCCAAGAGTATATCAAAAATGATATCTCTAAATTTCAAACATATCTGGACATAGCTTGATTATAATCAAAGCAGTTTAGCACAGCACATATATATGTGTGTGTATGTCCACAACAACCTATGTCAGCTCAATATAGTATGTACTGATCTGGTTAGGTACATGCATTGTGCTGATCAATACTGAGTCAATTGTCAGAATGCAGTATAGTGGTTGTTGTTGCTCCAGCGATGTGTGAGAGTGAATGGACTGTGCTCAACAGTTACCAGCTGTTGTAATGAGCACAGTATTCTGCCTTCGGGTCTGGAGATAACTCCATCCAGCCCTACAGCATGTTGTATTATCCTGCTCCCATATGTATCGCCATGTTTGACATTCCACACGCACATGTGTTTGTGGAATGGTATCTATATTATCTTGCACATAATAGACATTATAGTTGATCTATTCACTCTGAGTCAGTGAATGTCAATATATACAGTAAATGTCAATGTGTGTGCAATGTGTAGTACTGCTGATTAGTACTTTTGCCAGTGTGTGTGTGTGTGTGTTCACTTTACACACTTACAGGAAGGTGACTTCTGGTATTACAATATTCCCAGATAGTTATCATGCAGGATGGTGATCAGCATACCATGTACTGAATGAATCTAGCATGATATATATCAAGTTAAGGTTTATTGTAATCCTGATATAATCTCATTCACAATAATGAGTTGCTGGTTAATTTTACATGTAGCTCTGGTGAGTATTCCTTCCAGTAATCCACCATAGAACGGTATGTGATCCGAAGAGCATCTCGGCTCCACCGGGACATAACGAGCTAATTATGATGTTAAGACTACTTTCAGGCACCTTATGCTAACATGAATTCTAATATAATCTAGCATCCACTGCAATGTGCTTATGAACTGTTCAATACATTGCAAAATGATGCTAATATTCCAGTTGCTAACGTGATCAAACTGGTATATGTACTGCAGCTGATATCATGGTCAAGCTGCTTTGGTAATGCATGCACAACTTACAATATTGCAGTCACTCAGTATAGAATGTATACATGGTGTAATGCTGCATGTTGGTATGTGCTGCATGTTGGTGTGTGCTGCATGTTGGTGTGTGCTGCATGTTGATATATGATGCAATCATTGCAAGCTCAGTATATACATCTTTTGCACACTATATTGCAATAAGCATACAAATGCTGACGGTTTAAAATATTTCTGCAGTCATCAATATGTGGTGTAAAATGCTGCAGTATAGTAATCATGTGTCCATCATGCATCCATCCAAAATATCCCTGCGAGTACTGTATACAATTATTCTGCAGAGGATATTGACGCGCGTAACATGGCATATGTACGGATGGCGGACACTGTAGATATATGCATGTCTCGCTGCATGTAGATACATCAGGAATCATGCGCCCTAAAATCGTGCGTTTATTGCATCCGATGAAACCATGACAGGTGCACATCGCGCTGACGAGCTAAAAATCATCGTACGAGCGGATTATTGTATACGGTTCAAGCAGATCATTTGCGAAAATCGATGTTGTCAATCATTTCACAAAGTTTCTCATTGTCGCCGGTGTATTGTCGCATAAATGAATGCGATCGCGCTGTTTAACGAAATTTCGTACGTCCATTCGCAGTTGATGCGAATCATACGTACTGACGGTCATTTTTCACTAGCGCATCTGCATCTCGCATACCGTGACAATCCTGCGAATTTTGACATCATATGTATACGATCCGTACACTGTGCGCACACCTTGTCGCTTATAGTATTAAGACAATTTCTCTGCGAATGCTGTTAGCTGCGGATATGTTCGCGATGATAAATCCTCGCGCAATCCGTATGCTGTCGATATTCGAGCGTATTTATTATTCGGTTTGCAGATATTCAGTATAACTGCGAGCGCTGTTGCTTGTATGCGCGAACCTGCAACCTGCGAACAATACAGTATATACGATATCTAACGCTGCACTCACGTGAGTTCTCGTGTTCGTGCCTTGACGAGTTTATATTAGAATACCATCTATTAGGGCTGGATAAGCGAGCCCTCAGTATATCATATAAAATAATAGTAAACGCTGTGTTATAGGACGGTAACACACGCGTAGGATAATAGCGGGGATGAGTGCAGACTTCTGTGAGAAGATGCTGCCTCTAGCACAACGCTAGCTCATCTAAATACCATATGTCTCCCATCGCATAGATGGTGCCGCCATTGGGTTGTGAACCCGAGACATTGGTTGAACGACCAGTATCGTCAGAACGAATAATACGTTCGCCCCATAATACTGCGCATGCTTGTTCCGCACATGCTTGAAGCGAAGATGATTTCTTGTTTGTTACTTCAAGATGTATCTTGCTTTGCCATCTTCGAGTTCGACATACGAACTCTCGATGACAGGTGTCATTCAAGTCTTTCCTTGAATAATGACAGATAATGTGAATTATCATCTGACGACATGTACAGTCATAGTCGACCGTACTGACGACTGTCTGTCATTATAATATATGACATGACTCGACATGACATGACATGGTATGACATGTCTGATGGGTATGACACGTATGACATGTATGACACATATGTCATCGGTCATGACCCTGACAATGTATGTCATCCACTTAAGGTGAGTGACATCTGTCATCGAGAGGCCAGGTATTGGGATCGAGATGGCGAAGCAAGACAAGTTCTTGAAGAACCGAAGTGTTCTGAGAGGACGCGTCTTCGCTTCAAGCATGAAATGAACAACATGCGAGTATCAATGGCTATTTCGACCAGTCGATACGGGAAGTTCACCCAATGCCCTCGGGTTCACAACCCGATGGTGGTAACGCATGCGATTGCGTGAGGGCATTGGAAGTATATGAGGAGCATTGGGCTCATGCAAGCACTTCTGGACACCCGAGCGTTGCACTCATACCCACCAAATATTATCGCGTGCCGGCTACAACTCAATAGCAGCCGCGTCGTCTATCAGGTTCGCATAGAACCGTGACAGTGGTATATCTCCGCTCAGGCGAAGTGTGCTAGGGTAAGTCACGAGACAGAATGACGGCGCGTCAGAGCTACGAGTGACGGGTACTATGACAGTCACCAGTGACATGCATTTATGTGACCAGATGACAAGAGGGTCTGACAGAAATGACTGACAGAAATGCCTGACCCGAAAGTGAGTTTTGGTGGGAAAACCAGCAGTCAGAGAAATTGGAGGGAAAGCTGGTAGACCTCCAATATTGCCGAGTCAGCACAGTTATAATTATTCAGAGTGATATGGAGTGGCTCGGAATATAGTGATGATATAACTGGGCTAGTCGGCAGATTCTATGATGTGACAGATCGAGTTCTCATGAAGCATGATGGGACCTGACAGGAGTCGACATCGAGTTATGTTCGAAAGTTCGAGATCGGAAACCATGGCATAAAGCAGCCGAGCAGGCTGAATGAATCAGTTTTGAATTTGTTACTGTGAACAGCCACACCTGGCTGTTGTAACTCCGACATTAAAGAAAGATCCGATTCACATATATGTATCATGCTTACAGCAATATATATCTCTTTGTAGGATTGAACTAGGTTCCCTGCATTGTGTAAGTAGTCTTAGAAGCTCTTAGAGAGCACCCCCGAACAACTGGTATCAGCGTGGTTGCGTTAGACGCGACCTGTTTGTGCCGACTGCAACTTGGGGTGTACAATTATCGGCACACGACTTCTCCGCGAGGCCTTTCCGCGAGTTCCTACAAGAATTCTGAAGACACCGACGTAAAACGCGCTTAATTGCGTCTGCCTTTCGTCAGGGCTGCGAATATCGACGGAAAATATATCATATACTGTTCCTGAATGCATATACCGCACGTACAAGTGCGATTGTAATTCGTCTTTGCAGGTGCCTTTCCGCGGGATTTGCCTTTTGTTCAACCGAAATCGGCGTCAATCGGCAGAAATTTATCGCCCGTACTGTATGAGTTCACTGCCGTTAACGTGCGTTCACTCACAACGCAGTCATGGACCTTCAGCATGGAATTCCGCCGCACACGGCTGTAGCGACTTCCACGGGGCAATCGCAGTTTCTTTCGGCGGCGAATTACTCCGAATCACTCGACCCCAGAATTGTTTCACACACCTTTCCGCAATCGGCTGCGCACACGCAACCGGGGCTCTCGTATGTTGGCTCAACGCAGCAGCTTGATGTAAATTCTGCGTACGGATTTTTGCAAGAACTGCCGCAGCGTAATTTTATGACGGCGCCGCCGCAATTTCCGCGGAATTCGTACGATTTTTCTGGCCCCCACAGTGGGTGCGACGAGCGCAACTCCAACGGCAGCCCAATTATGACAACGCCAGTCGGTCAATTTTGGCAGCCGCAGCCCCGTGAGGATTTAGCTCACCAGCGGAATTTTCAACAGAAATTTTTTCTGCAACAACAGCAGTACGGTCAGCAGCACCAACTGCCGCCACGTGCCTTGTGGCCACAAAACACTCCGTTGCCAGCAGCAGCGTACGGCGTACCAATGGGGTACCCTTCTCCGGGTATGCTGCCTCCCCCGGTGCCGAATTTGCCAGTGCCCGAGCTTTCACCGTACCCAACGGCGTCAGTAGCACCGAATTGGGCCCTGTCCTGTCCTGTTCCAGTGACAGAAGCAGCTATGCAGCAACCACCTGCTGTGACACCTTTAGTGCACGTTCCCAGCGCAGGAATTACCCCCTCGGCAAGGGGGGGGGGAGTTGTGCAAGTACCAGTGAGCCCAGTACCACTGAGTACATTGCCCAGTGAGCCAGTAGGGGTTATTCCGGCACTGGTGACCCCTGTTCATACCCCTGTTTTCACTCCGATTGCCACTAAGCTGCAGGACTTAGAACGGATGAACATGGCAGCACTGGCAGCACAATCAGTTTCTGCGACCTCTTACCCGAAAGTGGGGAATCGGGCCTCCACATCGACCCTTTCCGCCGGAGGCTCTGGCGAAATTCCAACGTCATCGGTGTCTGGAGGTGCCACTGTTGTCACTTGCCCAATGGTGGGGGATAGGGTCCCCACGTCGACCCTTCCCGCCGGAGGCTCTGGCCAAATTTCAACGTCATCGGTGTCTGGAAGTGCCACTGTTGTTACTTGCCCAATGGTGGGGGATAGGGTCCCCACGTCGACCCTTTCCGCCGGAGGCTCTGGCCAAATTTCAACGTCATCGGTGTCTGGAGATACGGCTATTACAACGTCATCGGTGTCTGGAGATACGGCTGTTATAACGTCATCGGTGTCTGGAGATACGGCTGTCACAACGTCATCGGTGTCTGGAGATACGGTTGTTACAACGTCATCGGTGTCTGAAGGTACGGCTGTTACAACGTCATCGGTGTCTGGAGATACGGCTGTTACCGACACACGAACTGGCTCGACGACGACGCTGGGAGGACTGGCAGTAGCCAGCGAGGGGCGCGCTGAACGAACCAGGAAGCTATCAGAGCGTACAGAGCTTCTGATCCAGCGCAGCAGAGCCGCTGTCAGTCAGCCTGCGACTGGTCAAGCGTCTTCTAGCTCGACTGCCACGGCATCCTCATCTTCAATGCCGGAACAGTCAGCAACCGCTGCCTTAGCGGCCAAGGCAGGTGTGGCCCCAGTCGCCCGAGCAAGCGCAGCCCCAGCGATTCGCGACCATCAGAACCTGAACAAGGCTACAATTCAAGCAATTGCAATATCTTTATGGCAGGAAAGATTGACCAGTAAATTACAGGTTGAGCAACAGCTCCTCCGAATAGTTACTTCAAGTTAGAACAGCCCCCAAATGGGCAATATTCAAGCCTTATACTTTCAAGGCGCGCAGTTCATATTCTCTAATCGATCTGTCCCATGTCGGCTGGCATATCATCATCTGCCACCTATACAAATCCTAATCAGAGAATCTGCATTTGGACAATCCTAATCAAGACAGTTGATTTCATTGTCCCTTGCTGATCTTTGCTTTCTTCCTACGAGGAGCCACGTCAAGCCCTTCTTCTTCATCACTGTCACTTCTTATGGAATACTTCAATTGAGTTATATACTCATGTGTCCAACATCTCGGATATTTCCTAGGTTGCCTCTTCGTCTCTTCAGACACCCCAGCCTTATTCTCACCCATTGAAGTCAATCCAGTATCTGACCCATAAGGTTTCTTCGGTGGTGCATGAACAGTCTCCACCACAGAGGCTGGGGCATCCTCAGATATGGCCTCAGACTTCTGCTCGGTAATAGGCTGATCATCGGGCTGAACAGGTGAGGTCGGGGAGGTGCCCTTTGGTACCCAGTGAAGTTCACCCTTCTCATCCATGATCAATTGCAGTCCCAGTCTCTTCAACCTTCGAGCTTCAGCTTGTTCTTCAGCATCGTCAGCTACCAAGTCATCGAACTCGCTGACGTCATCCTCGGTGTCATCATATTCAGGCGAAGTTGGCTCCCATTTCGGACTGGCAGTGTCCATGTCATGTATGACACCCGCGTCATCTTTGTCATCCGAATCTGGTAGCTTCTCCTTACTGTTAGTGACACCTGCGTCATCATTGTCATCAGAATCTGGTAACTTCTCCTTACTCCAGGACACAGCGCCTGTACCCGAATCTTCACTGTTCGTAGACGCTGAGTGTGTAGGCTTACGCCCCTGGTAGGGAATTCCATGATATTCGTCATCGTCAATCACAATCGTCGGATTCCAGTACGCGATCCCAACGCGGCTAATCGGTAATGAGAATGGCGCTACCGGCGCCTTCAACTGAGTGGCGTCTTCTAGAAACCAGCCGCCGCCCCTATTACGCTCCCAGCGGCGTAGCGCACCAGAAGGGTGTACGATAATATGCTGCCAGCTATAATCAAGTCCAGGCTTTCGCTCCCCATAGTACGAAGTCAATGGCTCGGGAGTCCCCTTCCGAGCCCATTGCCATCTCACTGCCCCAGTATGCATAAATACAATATGCCAATCGAATGGCTTGGCCGGGCTATTGTTCCCTGGCACAACTCCTCCCCTCTTAGCTTGTTAGTACAAAGAGATGATAACTCAGAGTCATTTGTACAGCAGCTAAGATCCAGACACAGATCAGCCATGCTTATGGATGCGTGATATGCTTTTCTGATCGAACAGGTGCTCGAAGAGTTGACGAAGCAATCCAGCGGGAAGAGGGTATACAGCAGTGGAAACTCCCGCTCCTTGTTGCCCTGGATGAGGTCCCAGTTGAGCAGTTTCCGGATGTGATCCCAGAGTCTGTTGGTGAAGACAAGGAGTATCCATCGTGCAGTACCGTAGATCCACTGGAGGAGGCGACTGCGTCCAGATGCAAGTAGGCTTGCGATAGCCAGTACCATACATACAGTAAGAGCAATACAACGGGGTAGGTAACCGGCGAACTACGGGTCGAAATCGCAGCGCAAAAGGAAACCTGCCCATCGGATTTTCCATAAACCAATGCTGGGGTTTGAGAAAGTCAAAAATTTGGAGCGTTCGGCGTACACAAGCATCAGCCTGTCGCAGTTGTCGCACCCCAGTGGTCTTAGCCTGACTGTATTCGGTGCACGGTGGACTAGCCCAGATGACGTCAAAGTAACCAGGTGCATAACGCTTGAAGTCCCAGTCCTGAACCTTCTCAGCGTAGGTAGGTTGCCAGCGAGGATCATGATCGACGGTGACCACAGTGCTCTTCGGATAACATGACATGAAACTTCTCTCCACACTTCCTGTACCACTGAAAAGGACTAGTAGTCGCAACTCGCGTGTCGAGACCCCAGAGCCCAGAAGAGCTAGATGCGTCACAAAGGCGTCAGCGGAGCGACAGTATTGTTCCCAAGGTAGGCAGTTGTCCAGAGAAGTGAGTTTTACTTCATCAGAGGTGTCCAGGAAAGTTAAAGCTCCGACGCGTTCCCGCCTTTGCTTCCGCTGCATTCTGACCTCCTGTAAGGCTTTTTCCCGGGCTTGTCCTTCTCGTGATAGTCTCAGGTGTTCGAACTCCGTGAGCTGTTCGAGTTCACCCCCGTAGTTCAACGACTCACGGGTCTTCCAGGAGTCATGAGCGTTAGAGTACCCAGTCCAGCGAACCAGAAATTCTTCTACTTCCTTGCCTCCTTTCATAGGTTTCACTCTTCGAGCCAGAATCTTAGACACATGGGTCTGGGATTGTCCATCCACGAGAACCTTGGCAGGAGTAGGTATTTGTCGACGCAGCGCAAAGGCTTCATCCGCGGTGCGGTATTCCTTGAGGCGATGCTGCGCAAAAACATCGTGGATACGCCATTTAGGGGGTAACTTGAGCCGGTAAGCCACCGGAGCACCTCTGTCAATTTCGGGTAGCTCTCGCTGCTGGTCGCTGAAGAACCTCTCGGTGATGGGTAAGGGCCCGTGCCAGCGAGGTCCCAGCTTCCTGAAGGATTCGCGGTTCATGATATTTTCCGTGAGATGCTTGGCATCTACCCAGACCAAGTCTCCCAACTGAAAGGATTTGGCGGTGTGACGCTGGTCAAACTGATGTCGCTGGCGTTGCTGTGCCAGTTCTAGCTTAGTGCGGGCGTCCTCTAGTTGAGCCGCGAATTTACTAGCCATCTCGTGTGCCGTACCTTCTCCACCCTTACGCTTGGAGTGTTGTCCAGCAGCCGCTTGCAGGAACAAGTCCAGTTGCGACATAGGCGAGTGCCCCAAGACCAACTCAAACGGGGTAAAGCCGGTTACATCGCTCCGCGTATCGTTTATGGCGAACTCTACGTTGGCACACCACAAATCCCAGTCCTCTGGATTGCTGCCTACGAAGGACCTTAGCATGTCTTCTACCACGCGGTTGGTATGTTCAGCTTGTCCGTCCGAACGAGGGTTGTAAGGCGTGGTGGAGGCCACTTTAGTTCCCATAAGTCTCATCAATTCCTTCCACATAGCATCCTGAAAACGAGGGTCGCGGTCAGAGACAATCTTCATAGGGGTGCCATGTAGTTTCCAGATGTGGTCGAAGTAGATTCGAGCGATAACCTCAGAGGAGCTGTCCTGGAAGTTCAACGGGATGATGTGAACCATTTTGCTGAGCTTACATGTGAAAGTAGCAAAGGCATCGTGATTCCGCGCCGTGACTGGCAGTCCAGTAACAAAGTCCACACTGACCACTTGCCATAGTCGCGTAGGAATAGTGTGTGGGTTCAGCAATCCATCCGGGTAGGAATTTCTCGGTCGCACCGCTTGACAGATAGTGCAAGATGAAACCCAGCGTCCCACATCTTCTGCTGCCCCTTTCCACCAGAAGCGTCGCAGTACTCGTTCCAGAGTTTTGTCCCTGCCCGCGTGTCCAGCTGAAACAGATGCATGCGCCTCTTGCAGTACTACCTCACGGAGGGGTGAATCTTCTCCCAGTACCAACTGATAGCGCCCAGCGCTCACCCTCCACAACACATCTCCCACTACGCAGAAGTCACGAGTGCGTTGATGCGGAGCTTCTTGGATTTCCTTCCTTAGAGTCTGGAGGGGACCAGGTCGCCCATATTCCGCTTGCAGCGCTTTGAGGAACTGGCCTCCTGATATCTGCTGATGCAGGTCTCGAACGCTGGCCGCTTCTCCAGTACGCACGATAGGAGGGGGGGAACTCGTTTTCCTTTCCCGCTTGACACGCTGTCGAGCTGGAGGGGCGTACACCACTAGCAGGGGCCAAGGCAGATCCAGAAGGGCTCCATCCGGGGCGGCGAACATCTGCACAGGTTCTCCTTGAGCGTCATGGGTAGGAATAATGTACTCCACTCTCATTCCCGCAGATCTGAACAACTGCCGCCACTGTGGCATGCGAGATTGAAAGTCAGGAAGGACGAAGAGAGCTGAAGTATTCTCAGGGTCCAGACGCCATTCTTCCACATATTTCCTCAGTACGGCCTCGATGGTCAAATGGTTGGAGGAGAAGGGAGGATTACACCAGACGTTCAACCCTCGCCAGTTTTCCTTCAAGCAGTCCGTCCAGTAGCGGTTGACCTGACGATTCTTTCCTCCCAAGTCGCAACAGGCGTCCACCTCGAAGGGTCCATATTCTTGACTCAAGAAGTCGAACATGTCCGCCCGGAACTTCCAGTCCTGTCGATCGCTGGGCTCCAGGAGTCTGGTTGAAGCCTCGCTGCACTTCGGCGTTGCTGAGAAATCAACAGGGGTCTTCCTGGGAGAAGGGGGTGAGGATGCTGTCAGTTTGCCAGAGCGCGTCTGAACTGCCAGGGTGGCTTTCTCGTACCCAGTTTCGGCCAGCTGCAGGGTATGTAAGGCGTCCATCCAGAGTTGAGGGGAGTCCATCCAGGTGAGAGTCCCACTGTACGCGAGGACTGGTTCAGGCTCTTTGGTCTTGGCGCTGTTGGACTTGCGCTCCTTCAACTTGTTGGGATCTACCACTCCCAGGGGCGCGCGTCCTTGGCGGGACTCTTTACCAGCTGCAGGTCGAAACTTGCTGGCAGTGTCTGCGGCCGAGGGAGGTCGCTGCGGTTTCCCAGTAACCGGATGCACAAATAAAGCCAGCTTCTACCAGTCCTTCTCTCGCGGAAATTTCCTTGTAGTCGGGTCGCCTGGACAGAGCGTCTGGAACCCAGAGTAGCGCCCCAGGGATGTATTCCATCTCGGGTACCCCTACCTCCACTAGATCCATGTACCATCGGGCTTGGCGTCGGCTGAGAGGTTGTCCGGGTGCCATTAACCAGACTAGGGGCTTGTGGTCACCCTGCAATTGGAACTCAGTCCAAATGAGGTAGTGTCGCCAAGTTTGCGTAGTGCAGTGATGGAGAGCGCAGAGTTCTCTTTCGCCAGCATGGTAGTTCTGCTCGGCTCCATTAAACTGTCTGCTCTCAAAGGCGATAGGTTGCAATCCATTTCCTACGTCTTGCATCAGTACTCCCCCTAGTGCCACTCCACTGGCGTCAGTTTGTACCACGAAAGGATGCCGTCCTTCGGCCGCCGCTTTCATATCGGGTAGCGCCAGAGTGGGGGAAGAACATAGCGCCTTCTTAATCTCCTCGAAAGCCCAACGCTGCATGGGTCCCCATAGCCAAGCGACATCCCCTTTGGTGAGCTGAGTCAAGGGTTGTGCTACTTCAGAGAAGCCCAGCATGTACCGCCGGTAGTACCCAGCCAACCCCAAAAATTGGCGCACATGCGTGGCGTTTTCCAGAGCGGGCCAGTCCCTGATGGCGGCCAGCTTGTCATGTTGAGGTTGACTTCCTTCCCGTGAGATCACGTGCCCCAGAAAGCGTATCTGGGTCTGCAATAGTTGACACTTAGACTCTTTGAGGTAGATACCCTGGTTCTCACAGACTTCGAGAAATTGCTGGAGATGTGAAAGATGCTCCTCCAAGGTGTTGCTGAAGAGGATACAATCGTCCAGGAATATTCTTACAAAAGGAAGATGTCCCAGAGCGCGCTGCATGCGTCTCTGATAGCAGGAAGGACTGTTGGTCAACCCCATGGGCATCACCAACCACTCATACGAGCCATAGGGAGAAGTGAACGCCGTCTTTTCCACATCCTCAGACGCCATAGCCATCTGCCAGAATCCATCGACCGCATCGAAGGAGGAGAAGTACTTGGCCCCATGCATGGAGTCGAACAACTGCTGAATGTCGGGAAGTGGATATTTGTCCTTGACAGTCAGGCTGTTGATGGCTCGGAAGTCGCAGACCATTCTGAGTACTTCAGGTTTCCCAGGCTTGGGAACCATCAGCACTGGTGCAGCGAACGGACTTGAGGAAGGTCTGATGTAGCCCTTGCTCAGGAGTTCATCCAGGCGTTCTCGCAATTGAGTCAGCTCCACCATGGACATCTTGTAGGGCCTCTTAGCGGGCGCGATGCCATTCCATCCCTCTTGCAGTCTCACGTGGGCCACTTCATCTTTTCGCAGGGCGTCAAAGTTGGGCAGCGCTTCGCGAATTACTCGAGGTGAAAAGGACTCGATCAGCTCCTGAAACTTCTTTCTCCACTCGGGGGAGATTGAAGGGTCCTCCAAATTCTCGCTGGTGGCCACCGCTGATAACATCGAAGTCCCTACCAGAGGTGTCGCATAGGCCACTAAGATGTCGTGGGGTGTCGCGGCACTGTCCATTCCCGCATATCTGCGCCGATAGGCTTTGATCTCCTTGGTCGCTTGAGCCGCTGATAACATTACCATCGGTTCCAGAGCCATCGCGGTTCTCTCGCCTTTGCGTGTAGGGCTACGCCCTGGCGAACATCCCCGTATCCGCACGGATTTGCCATGCTGGCGAAACTTGACTGATCCCCACCCATCATAGTCCAGCGTGACCGGCGAGAGGTGTCTCAACCACCTTCCTCCGAGTACAATGTCCACCTTGATGCCCAAAGGAAGTACTCGCATCTTGATGACCTCGGAGTAAGTCCCCTCGGAAGTCTCGGCGGTCAGCTTGCCGTAAGCGACTTGCGCAGAGGTCTGCACTGACCCATCCGCGAGGGTAACGTTCAGCGGCATCCCATTAGCGCGAACTGTGAGGTTCAATCTCTTGACGCACTCACTGGAGATGAATTCATCCGAGGCACCCGAATCCACCAGCACGCGCACTCGCTGTCCCTTCAGCAAGGCCCAGAACACCAATAGCAGCGTTCCCTCTTTGTCCCGAATCGCAGTCAGCTGACTGTCCTGGTTCCACATTACTTGACCATCGCGTCGCAGATGTGCACAGATGGCTGCTCGCACTGGGTGATGCAAAGGTACGCGCTGCTTAGACCGGATAGGTCTTGTGCGCGGTGGTGCAGGCTGCGAACGAGGATCCGGACCAAAGTACCATCCACCTTCCAGGTCGCGATCTGCTTGTAGCTGCCGCTCCTTAGCGCGTCGCTCTTGTCCCTGAGCGCGTCGTCTGGCGCGGCTCTGCGTGCGACTTTCCAGAGGGTAAGAGCGAAGAGGTTGGATGGACATCTTCTCCTCCTCTTCCTCCCCAGCGCTGTCTTCTGGTTCGGACTTTTGAGTGAACGAGGGGGGTTCTTCTTCCCGCGGTGCCGCCTGGGCGTTGGTGACGTTCGCTGGTGCTGCCACTGCTTCATTACCTTCCAGGATCGGCCGCAGACGATGGCGTTGCTGTTTCTGAATGGTCAGTAGCAGTTCCAGGTGGGTTTCCTCCTGGATGGTTTTCAGGGGAGTCGGCTCCACTCCTTCTGTCACCGTTGTCAGCACACTTGGGTTGTTCTCCGATCTGGCGGCGGCCAGCTGTCGCTCCATCAACTGCTGCGTGAAGTTGAGCGACCGCTGGGAGTCCTCGAGGTCAGAAATGTCCCCAGAAGTTGCGGGCTGAGAACTGGATGGAGATAAGGTCAAATCCAGAGTTGTCGCGGGATTCGCATCTGATGGTTCCGCTGAGTCCAGGGAGAGTGAATCACCACTTGCTGTTGAGGGTAGAGCCAGGTGAGCAGCCTCCTCCGCTGCTTCCCTTTCTCGCTGGTTCCATTGGTGCACCCTGTATAGACTGCACCATGCGTCTGGAATTCCTACATCTCCACCAGAACCTGGGATAGTACCGCACTCGGTCTCCAGAGATAGCTGAACTGCTCCTTCGGTTATCGTTAGGTCAGGGGTGACCTTCCCATGCCATCTGTACCAGCGGCGGCGATATCTGCGCCACCCTTCTGGTACCCATGCATTTCTCCATTTCTCATTCTCCTTTACCAGCGCTGCCGCGGCCATGTGCTCCGGGTGCGTCATCTCTCTCCAAGCACGCGTGCGATCCGCCAGTGACTCTGCTCGAAGTCCTGGTGGTTCATCTCCCAGCCTCGTAACCTCTGCCTCATGCTGCAGTCGGTCTCGTACCGTCTTCGGAGTTCTGCTGCGAGGTTTTCCAGTGCGCTTGCGCGCTGCACTCGTAGTGCTCTCTGCGCTTAAGGACGCCCTCTCTGCCAAGGCTGGACACGCTGCTGGTCGAGACGTCGAAGGAAACACCTCAGGTCGAAGTTTAAAAGGTGGGGGTTCTGAAGCTGGGCCAGTTTTTGAAGTTCCACCCCCTTCCTCCCCACTGTCGTCCAGAGGGTGTGAAACCGCGGGTAGCGTTACATCCTGAATCCGCTGCCTCAAGGCTCGCATACGCTCCACCGGAGCTTTTCTCGGTACCCGCGGTCGAGGAGTGTTCCGCCAGGGGGTGTTGAGTGGGTTGAAGGTCCACTGGGTCTCCTCTTCCTGACCCTCATCCTCATCCAGTGCTGCCAGTACTGATGCCTCAGGGTTAGGGTTAGGGTTAGGGTTAGGGTCTGTGGGGTCAACGCGGGGCGTTTCGCCACGCTCGCGTTGTGGAGCCCGATGGCGATCACCAGTTCCAAGGGAGCGATCTACACTGAACATAACGGGAGGCTTGGAGCGCTCAGGCGACGAAGTGGGTGACCTTCGTGGCGACCGCTGATGGCGCCGGGACACTAAGTGATGTTCTCGCCGGCCCTGCTCAGTGGAAAGGTTCGCTGTGTAAACAGCGGTACTGGTCAACGAGGGTTCATCCCGTAGGGTTCTGGTTCTGTCGAGATGGCGCTGTCGCCTCTGATCGGCAGACCAGGTGAATCCGTACCCTCGAGCGGCCAGAGGGTTGGGGGGTGGCGGAGGCTCTTTCTGGATATTCCCCCGGTTGTGGGCGAAGGCTGTACTCCTTGCCCAGGGGCGGTTACCCATACCGCCCTGTCGCCGGCGTCCCGCCGGCAGGAAGACACTCAGTCCTCCTCTTCCGCAGATTGCTGACCCGAGGAGGACGCTGCGGCCGATTCCTCGTTCTGAAAATACTCCAGCGCTTCCGCTTCCTCTTCCAAATCCTCCCATTCTGTTTCCAGCGCTGCGATATGAGATTCATTTGCAGCGCGGCGGCGTGCCAACCGAGCTGGGGCGTCAGCAATCCAGGCTCGTTTCTTGGCCTCGTCGGGACAGTTAGCCCATAAATGGGAGTCAGAGTTGCAGACGTAACATCGGCGTGGCGGCCTGGTCAATCCCGCCGGGCTGGGCGGCACGGCGTGCTGCACCCTGAGGTCGGCGGGGTCGGGGTCAGTAGCATCTTCCTCCCCAGCGTCCTGCACGGCGTTAAGTCTGGAGGACGAGCGACCATTCCTCCAGGCAGGACTTCGGTTCGCAGGTGCTGAGACGGGAGAGGTTCGTGCTGCGGTCAGAGCTTCACTGCGCTCCAATTTGGTGGCCACAGTGATGATATGCTGCAGCGCGGTGGATCCGGGATGATTGCTTTCCCAATCCGCTGGACTTTGCAGATCCAACCGATCCTCAATAAGGCGATCCATGACAGCTTGCTTCAGTCGCAGTCCAGACCAGAACTGATATAATAGCTGCTGTTGGCTGATGGCGTGGCAGTTGGGCATGGCGTCTGCCAATAACTGGACTACCTCGTGCCAGGATACCAGACGAGTAGCGAACAAACGCGCAGTCTCTTCTCGTCGCTGCGCCATGCGCATCACTGTCCCCGCTAGTCCTACCAGCGCAATGTCATCCAGTACGCTCCTGGCTACGTCGGCCAGGAAAGGCGCCAAAGTGGCGTAACGCCGGTTCCAGGCCTCCGAGTTCATCATCCCACCTTGCTTGAGAAAAGTTAGGGATCGCGGCTGTAGTTTGCGTTGAGCCACTTCCTTCAAGATCTCCGGCATGGTGATCATGGTTAGGTCCAGTGTCAACAACGGAGACGGGTTAATCCGCGGAGACGGAGACGGGTCCGCTATTTCGTTGGCATCCGTCTACGACGTAGCCCGCCGAAGGCGGGCTTCGGCCCGGACCGTATCCGTGGGGATCTCGCCGAAGGCGGGATCCGGCTACGTCGTAGCCCGCCGAAGGCGGGATCCGGCCCGGACCGTATCCGTAGGGATCCCGCCGAAGGCGGGATCCGGCTACGTCGTAGCCCGCCGAAGGCGGGCTTCGGCCCGGACCGTATCCGTATCCGTCGAAGACGGCCCGGTTCCTTTGTTGACACTGCTGCTGAGGCATCTCAATTGATTAGAGACTGAGGACCAACCAGAAGAAGGGGGGTTGTATCGTACTAAATTGTTTTGAAGTCAGAGTTATGTAGTTACATATACATGGTCCATTGACCATTGTTAGTGAATATTGATGTGTAAGACTAAAAGAAGCGTTTTTCTTTTGGTACAGCGCCGATCATCTGCAAAATAGTTTAGTGAATATTATCACGTGTAGTGAGTATCATTATTTGCAGTGAATATCATTTATCTACTGTGAATAGCATTATCTGACGACAGCAGACTGCAAGAAATATCGTCATCTACGGTGAACGACGCCATACCTGTACTCTACGGTGAATAATTAATTTATAGCCTAGACAAAGAAGTCTTAAACAACGAATCCTTACCAAACTCTTAAATCATCCTTACCAAACTCTTAAATCATCCGCCTATATTAATATTGATACATCATCCGATCATCGCCAGACCCCCTCATGATAATATATACAGTACCGTACGCTGATTATTTCAAGGTTGGGCTTGCGCGGGGGTGCGTGCTACGTGCAAAAACTTTTGAAAAACTTTTTATTCGATAAAGATGTCCCCTAGACCTATGTGAACGCATTGCACACTTCGGGGATGAAATTGGTCACGATATGGGAAAGTTATGGTCGATACCGCTCGGGTTTCGCCCATACTTAACCATACCTAAGCGCATACTTAAATCGCCTATATCTCGCGATCTAGAATCTGGAATCTTTTTGCATGAAGCGCCCTCGCGCAAGCCCAACCTTGATTTGCGCTTCACATTAATTTGATTTATGAAATAACATCTCATGAGGCTCCGAAAAATGCTCGTATCCAAGGGATCCGGTGAAAGGCAGGATCCGGCTACGTCGTAGCCCGCCGAAGGCGGGCTTCAGCCCGGACCGTATCCGTAGGGATCCCGCCGAAGGCGGGATCCGGCTACGTCGTAGCCCGCCGAAGGCGGGCTTCGGCCCGGACCGTATCCGTAGGGATCCCGCCGAAGGCGGGATCCGGCTACGTCGTAACCCGCCGAAGGCGGGCTCCGTCGAAGACGGTCCGGCTCCGTTGTTGCCACTGGTTAGGTCTAGGCGATAAGCACTCATGCGACCCAGGGCGAAGGTGACTACGCCCATTGACAGAAAATTGACCAGCGCTTCAGAAAAAGGTGGAAGCGCGGCAATATCTGCGTCAGTGGTGATTAGGTCAGCGGAGGAGGGGTACATAGGAATGTCTCTGATCAGCTTGAGCACATCAGCCACTGTCTTGGATTCTCGGTAGACATCACTTGGGGAAGCCGCTCCCATAAGATCGTGGTGCCCTGGGAATTGAGAAAGGCGCTGGTCTACTGGCAGGAGTCCCGGGGCCGCTGGCAAGGAATTTCCAGGCGATCTGTACTCTGCTGCGCTGGGAACACCAGAGGGAAACCGATTGACGCCCAGTCTAGCCGGGACTGTGGCGGGAGTTGGTTGGTTGCCAGCCGCCATTCCTCTAAACAAGTACGCCTCGGAAGATGAAAATGCTGCCCAGATTTGGAGTCCCAGGGGGTCAAATTCTGTCAGCTCGGACTCTAAGGCATTTTCCGCGATGGTTACCCATGAGTACAAGGGCAGGCGTCTCTGCTGAGTTCCAGTACGGCTTTCCGCGCAACGCCGCGCTTCATCCACTTGCGTTTTCTCCACTTCCAGAGTGAAAGCGTCACTGTCCTCAATCTCAGTCAGGCGCACAGGAGTATGCACTGACCCATGCTGCGCCAGGTCTTGGATGTCCACTCCGATGTGCCGCATAGTCATCCAAATCCGATTGGTATCGGTTATGAAGTGACTGGCGCTTCCAGGCATGGTTGGCAGTCGGTAAGAGTATTGTGCCTCAGCGCCGTGGCTGACAGTAACTGCGGAGGAAGAGGACAGGTGATTTCTCAACCAGAAGGAGGCTCCTTCTAAAGTCCATAACAACACGTCTAGACGCCGGTGTCGTGGTTCACCATTGTCTGAAGGCGGGGGCGAGTTTCCTGGTGACGGTTGATCAGGCTCAGCGGAGTCAGAGGGCGATGAGCCGGTAGCCGGTGGATCTGGCTGAAATGGTGCCGGCGCCGGATGAGCCGGTGCCGGAGCCGGTTGGGCCGGTGCTGGAGCCGGTTGAGCCGGTGCGGGAACCGGTTGAGCCGGTGCTGGTACCAGCCAGGGACCTGATCCAGCTGCTGGCGCCGGTGCACCTGGTAAACCGCTCGCCCATCCTAAGGTGTGCTGGTAGGGCGTCATAGGTGGAGCGCCCACTGCTGGTAGAACTGAAGTCAGATGTGGATAGTGTTGGAGCACTTGCTGATGCAGATTTTGCATGTACTCTGATACCTCTAACATCATCTGATTCTGCATTAGGGATTGATGCTGAGAGTTCAGTGCGGGGACAGAGGCATCTGAGGGCGTTCTGGCTGAGGCGGGGTCAGAGAAGAGTGCTCTGCGCTGTTCTGCCAGGCGCTGCTGGTTCTGTTCC
The DNA here is from genome assembly GCA_001247695.2 of Cymbomonas tetramitiformis. Taxonomy (NCBI): domain Eukaryota; kingdom Viridiplantae; phylum Chlorophyta; class Pyramimonadophyceae; order Pyramimonadales; family Pyramimonadaceae; genus Cymbomonas; species Cymbomonas tetramitiformis. The sequence goes on along the minus strand of LGRX02025598.1, from coordinate 33,561 downwards.
CATCTCTGATGGCGCCTCTCCCGGCGAGAAAGCTGGTTCACTGAGTCTGAGTTCAGAGGTAAGTTTCTGACTGGAATTCTGCTGAGGACATCTGCTTGAGAAGGGGGGTCGATGACTGGTAGGTTGCGGTTAAGATGCGGCTGGTAGGCTGCGATCCCAATGCTACGCCTGAGTGCGAGGTCTGCGTAACTGACTGAGCTGACTGGCTGCTCCGTAGTTGTTGAGGTCAGCGAGGTAGTCAAAGGTCTGGACTCGCGGTTCAACAGGGACTCGGGCATATCCGTAGTTGTTGAGGTCAGCGAGGTAGTCAAAGGTCTGGACTCGCGGTTCAACAGGGACTCGGGCATATCCGTAGTTGTTGAGGTCAGCGAGGTAGTCAAAGGTCTGGACTCGCAGTTCAACAGGGACTCGAGCATATCCGTAACCGTAGCCGCCTCCGTAGTCGCCTGAGTCAGTGAGGGCGTCAGTGAAGTTGCCTCGCTGTCTATTTCGGACTCGAAAGTCACCGATAACCTTGCCATAGAGTCACCGATCACCTTAGGTTCTGTAACGGTATCGGTAATCGGTGAGGTCAGCGAATGCTCAGAACATGCTATGCTTATGTGGCGTGGGCCACCTGTCAAGCCGGAGCCACCTGTCCTCCCCGCTGCCCCCACCTCCCCGTAGCTTGTTGAGGAGGGAGTTGGATGCATTGAGTGTGCCATGAGTTCGCCAGCCATGCTTTGGTGCGTGTCCTCTGACCTCCCCGCTGCCCCCACACCCCCTTGGTTAGGGCGCGGAGTCCAGGCGAGATTCTCACCCGGCTGCTGGCGCTTTCGCCAGTTGGCCACATCAGAGCGGGAAGGAAATTGACGAAGTCCTGGTTTCTGCTCATTCGCCTCATTCTGCATGTCCTGCTCACATGCTGCAATTTTGACCTCGGTCATTTCGCGCACGGCGATCGGGTCGCGAGGTGGTCGGTCAGCCGGTAGAGGTTGTCCCACAGAGGCTGCTCCCGCGGACTCAGCCTGAAGCGCGTTCTCGCCGAATGGCGTGGGCAGCTGGCCGTGCGGGGAGGTCATCACCGTAGCTCCAGACCAAGTGTGTGGAGTCCTGTAGGGGTTCAAAGGACTTCGCGGTCTTGGAGCTGGAGGACTCATGTCGCGCGTCCGTGGTGGGCTCCTGCGGCGCGGCGGTGGCGGGGTCCGGTCTCGAGTCCGAAGCGGGCTTCGCTGGCGCGGAGCTGGAGGGCTCAGGTCGCGGCTTCCTGGCAATCGCAGGATGCCAGGGGAAGGAGAGGTCAAGTTGACATACCGCTGGGGAGTCGCCCTCATGTTGCGCCCTGCACCAGGGGTGTCAACAGTCAGCACCCTTGGTGACGCCGCTCTTGCATGACGCAGGGGCGGATTAGGGTGCGGTTTAGGTACCGTTACAGCCTCCTCCAGGGAAGGTGTCACACAAGCGGTTCCAGAGTCCAGAGCCAGAGGAGTCACGCTGTTAAACTCAGTAGCATCAGCTGACAGGGTCGACTTCTTCTTGGGAATCTGGAAGCTTGGCGCACCTGCTGCTGTCGCAGCCGGTGGCGGCTGACCCGGAGAGGGCGCCTTGTAGGTGCCCTTCGCCCCCTTGCCAGTGGTCCCAGTGGCGGCAGCACCTCTCGTGCTGCGCTGGCTGGCCTGTCGTCCCCTTGTACGCCGAGGAGTCGACGTAGGCGACGTTGGAGGTGAGCGTCCCGTGTTAGCGTTTTGCATCATGTCGAAATTAAGAGTGACAAAGTGCAAATCTGACCGTTGGGGAAGTCAAATCTGTCCAATTTGGCAAATCCCCCCAGAACACTCAGAAAAATATTTCCTTGTAGCAGTGGAAGTCGTGGTGAATAACGAAATATGCTTTCCAGAGTGAAATGCAAGTTTTGGTGGCCAAATTTCAAAAATGGAGTGTCGATCGGCAGTTTGGCTAATTTCTTCTTGGCGGCCATCCCGGAGCAATCCAGACTAATTGGCCAGGACCCAGTATTGGAGACTATTTTTTTCCTTCAAAGGATATAAAAAAAATGGAAAACTATCCTTCTGGGCTCCCGTTTCCTTCTATGTAGTCTGCTGGGCTCAAATTGGTCTAATTTTTGCTCTGCCGTGCCGGTTGGCCATCCGAATTTAAAATGTAGCGATCTATGAGGACCCAGGTCTCGGGGCCAGGTTCCAAACGACAAAAAACTATCAAGAAACGTCTAGAATTTTTGTGCCTACGTTAAAACGGTCTCCGAGGTCCTCTTTTTCTCAATCTGCCACTGATCCACTTTTCACTCTCCGTTCGGGTCAATCTGGCTGTTAATCCCGGTAAATCTGAGTTGCTGGCGGCTTCTTTTCCCACTTTCTGACCACTTTGCAGCATAACAGTTTTGAAAAATCGCCTGTTTGCATGCAGGGTGAAAGTCAGGGGGCAAAAAGGGCGCAGAGCAATACCACTTCCAAGTGAAGACTTCTTGAGCACGTGACTGTATCCGAGCCTGAGCTCAAGGGTCAGTCAGAGGTAAATCTTGCTTCAATCTTGGGGCACAGGTCCGTAGTCGGCAATTTTGCAGTGTACAAAATTGCAATGTTCTAGATAAACAGTTGAACAAGGCTACAATTCAAGCAATTGCAATATCTTTATGGTAGGAAAGATTGACCAGTAAATTACAGGTTGAGCAACAGCTCCTCCGAATAGTTACTTCAAGTTAGAACAGCCCCCAAATGGGCAATATTCAAGCCTTATACTTTCAAGGCGCGCAGTTCATATTCTCTAATCGATCTGTCCCATGTCGGCTGGCATATCATCATCTGCCACCTATACAAATCCTAATCAGAGAATCTGCATTTGGACAATCCTAATCAAGACAGTTGATTTCATTGTCCCTTGCTGATCTTTGCTTTCTTCCTACGAGGAGCCACGTCAAGCCCTTCTTCTTCATCACTGTCACTTCTTATGGAATACTTCAATTGAGTTATATACTCATGTGTCCAACATCTCGGATATTTCCTAGGTTGCCTCTTCGTCTCTTCAGACACCCCAGCCTTATTCTCACCCATTGAAGTCAATCCAGTATCTGACCCATAAGGTTTCTTCGGTGGTGCATGAACAGTCTCCACCACAGAGGCTGGGGCATCCTCAGATATGGCCTCAGACTTCTGCTCGGTAATAGGCTGATCATCGGGCTGAACAGGTGAGGTCGGGGAGGTGCCCTTTGGTACCCAGTGAAGTTCACCCTTCTCATCCATGATCAATTGCAGTCCCAGTCTCTTCAACCTTCGAGCTTCAGCTTGTTCTTCAGCATCGTCAGCTACCAAGTCATCGAACTCGCTGACGTCATCCTCGGTGTCATCATATTCAGGCGAAGTTGGCTCCCATTTCGGACTGGCAGTGTCCATGTCATGTATGACACCCGCGTCATCTTTGTCATCCGAATCTGGTAGCTTCTCCTTACTGTTAGTGACACCTGCGTCATCATTGTCATCAGAATCTGGTAACTTCTCCTTACTCCAGGACACAGCGCCTGTACCCGAATCTTCACTGTTCGTAGACGCTGAGTGTGTAGGCTTACGCCCCTGGTAGGGAATTCCATGATATTCGTCATCGTCAATCACAATCGTCGGATTCCAGTACGCGATCCCAACGCGGCTAATCGGTAATGAGAATGGCGCTACCGGCGCCTTCAACTGAGTGGCGTCTTCTAGAAACCAGCCGCCGCCCCTATTACGCTCCCAGCGGCGTAGCGCACCAGAAGGGTGTACGATAATATGCTGCCAGCTATAATCAAGTCCAAGCTTTCGCTCCCCATAGTACGAAGTCAATGGCTCGGGAGTCCCCTTCCGAGCCCATTGCCATCTCACTGCCCCAGTATGCATAAATACAATATGCCAATCGAATGGCTTGGCCGGGCTATTGTTCCCTGGCACAGAACCCCTCACCTGTCCTGAGCGCCGGAGGTGCTGGCGAGAACCCGACTCAGCCAGCGTCAGCTTTTCAACACGTGAATTTTGTATTGCCAAATCCCAGTGTCTCCGCAGAGGACTTCCCGGCACTGCCCCTTCCAGCGACACCGCGCCCAGCGATGGAAACCAGAGGGGATTTGGCCAGCCGGGAGTTGGTGGCTGCCCTGGAGAGAGTCGGACCGCAGCTGAGGGAAGGAGCGCGGTCTGTTCGAGCTTTGAGAGAATCAGCCAGTCTCCAGGCATCAGAGCTTCCAGCTCAGCCAGCTCGGCCGGCTCAGCCAGCTGGACAGCCCTCAGTTCCTCAAGGGGACAGGCAGAGATCGCCAGACCGAAGGAAGGATTCCCGGTCGCCAGAGCAAATATCCCTGGACCGTGCGTACAGCAAGTGCGGGAAGGACCAGAAAGTCCGGGTGATCAGATGGATAGAGGGAGCCGGCACTGCGTGGAGCGACCACAGTGGGGACAGCGCGGAATCACAGGCTTCAGCACCCGTGAGGTTGCAGATAGTTGCACTGTCAGCTGGGGAAAAGAAGACCCTCACACAGTGGCTCTACAATGAGCCACGCACCCGGAGACTCTGGAAGATCCTTTGGCATCCGGCCTCCCCGCAGGAGTTGGCTGTGCTACATGCAGGAGTGACAGAGAGGGAATACAGGCGTGCCCTCAAGCACGGGACTCTGTTACACCAGGAAGGGCTACCAACGAAACTCTTTGCAGGAGTGAACTTTGGCAGAGCACGTGTTAAGGAAAGAGGAGCGACCCCCACCCACAACGCCTTCTCAGCACTCTCGGATCGCTTCACAGCACTCTCAGCAGCCCCAGCAGAGGCCCAAAGGCAGCCATCCGTGCCGCAGTGGGAGGAAATACCCAGATGCGGATTGGCATACCCCCCAGGCTTCTCACCAATTCCTCGTTTCCCTCCCAGCAGCGACAGCAGCGGGTCCAGTGACTCCAGCGACTCAACAGTTTCCCCGGAGCGAGGCAGCCGCGGCAGCAGCAGGCGTAGAGGCAGAGGTAGCAGCAGCGGCAGCAGCAGGCAGCAACGGAGGCGGAAGAAGCAGTTGGCCAAGAAGAGGGCAGTCAAGGCAGCAAAAGGGAAGGCTGTAGATGAGGAGCCCGCCTCTCGTGCATCAGCTCTGGAGCCTGAGCTGACAGAAGGGATGGCTGTCAGAACTTTGTTCAAAGACAAAGCTCTGCGGGATCAGGCTTTTGAGTGCCTCCCCGAAGAGCGTCAGAAGGCCGTCGCACTGGCAGCAGCTCGAGGTGAAGTGGTGAGTTGGGAAGAGGAGGGCTGGGAAGCTTTGATAGCAACCCAGAGGGAGGTTCTGAAGGGAAAGGAGGCCATCTGTGCAGTAGTGCCTTCACCCGAAGAGTCGGAATGGACCTGGTATGACTGGACTAAGGCCCGGCATCCCTCACTGAGTCCCGACGAGGCGTGGCGTTTAGCCATAACCACCCGATCAGAGTCCGGAGGATCCCCGTCCAAGTCTGGCAATGATGAGGCATCAGGCGCAGCGTCATCGGCTAAGGCAGCCCCACCAAGCCACGAAGCCCTGGAAGAGTGGAGAGACCCACTGGTACCCATCACTGTAGAACAGGGTATCAGGGACTACGTGAGGCGCCACGACGCCGATGCCCAGACAGCGGTGGCCATTGCCAAACAGTACTCCACCCTAGCGATTAGCTATGGGCATGCCCAGAACCACAGGGCTCGGGAGTCACTGATCAGCCCGGTGATGCAGCTGGTAGGACCAAGACGGGATCAGACTGTTCAGAGCGGCACGGATTGCAGCAGATGCGGTAGACTGCTGTTATCCCCAGCTGGAGGAGTTAAGGTCGCCTCTGGGTTAGTATGGGACGTCATGCTGGGACCCAACAGAACGTGTGAGCAAGTCCCACTCTGTCAGAATTGTACTCAGCCGCCCTGGTCTGGTGCATTAGCCCAACTGCCCAACATCCCAACTCCCAGTGTCACTCTACCACAGTCTCAACCACCTCGGCAGACCCAGCCTCCACCTCCACCAGAGGAACCTGAGGAAGAACCCCGGACTGTCCACCGCCCCGAAGACCGGTCGAGCAGGAGCAGGCAGAGAGGGATCAGCAGCGGGCAGACTATACCAAGCTGAAGGAATTGGAAGCTGAGGACAGATTGTTGCTTTCTCTACGGAAACTACGAGACCGCATCACCACGTACACATGCCCTACGGACAGTCCCAGCGGAGACAGACCATCTGGACATCTGTTAGCTCCCCTGAAGAAATTCATGAGAGAACTGCAAGATCACTTCAAGGAAGCACTGGTGAAGAGAGCGTTGACGAAGAAGAAGTCCTGCGACGATGGGGATCAGGAAGGAGCCACCATCACCACCGTCCCAGAAGAACTACGATTGATCATCAGGGACCGGGTGGAGGGGTCAGCGCAAGGAGTTCTAAATCAAAAGGTGATGGCCAACCAGATGCAGAGCCCGGACGACTTAGTGGCCACGCTTGCGCGAGCGTGTGTTACTGACGCTCACCTGAGTATCTTACCCAATATGCTGTCGCGAGCTCGTCAAGCCTCTGGCAAGAACGCTGGAAGAAACGCCGCCACCTTCCATCACTCGAAGGTTGGATGGGAGGCAGAGCTACTGCGCAGATATGTGGAGCAAGCTACGATGGAGGAGCGCAAGGATCCTGCGCATCTGAAGACTGCCCGCGATCAATCCCCCTTCCCTGTAGCTCCTTTGGCAGAATTCTGGGAGGAAGAAGCATCTCCCAAGGAACAATGCTACGCCATGCCCACGACCACGACTCCAACGGAAGTGGAAGGCCGGCAGCTGCCAGGATCGTCAACCTACTCTGGCTGTCGAAAATGCAAGTCCAAGGAGCATCTGGCTCGCGACTGCCCACATCAACACCAGCCCCAGCAGAAAGCAGCCTGGGTCAAATGTATCTGGGAGGAGGCCTTCGAGACCTTCAAGAACGCGGGAATAGATACTGGATCTGGCGGAATAGTGGAGCAGCAGCTGGCACTGGTAGCCCCGGAGCACATGGATTTTGCCGAGGGAGAGTCGACGGGGGCCGGTGCCTCTCCCGGACAACGCGGATAGGCCCCCAGGCCCGCGAGGTAAGTACTCCGCACCTCGCTATGGCCAACAGGAGGGAGGCCGACTCTGGAAGAGAACCAGAGAGAGGCAGGCAAAGTCAGACCTACCGGTGGATCACTCACTTCAGAGAGGATCATCGGATGAGGCACGGACCAGGACCAGCGCAGCGAGCGGTGGAGAAAATGAGGCGGGCATTACGCTGGCTGAAGAGGTCACGGCCAATCACAGTGGTAGCACCAGGGAGAACTGAGCCAGACGCTGCGCCAGCACAGGCATCCCAACCAACAGAGGTTCAGATCAGATTTCCTCTGTTCGGCAAAGGGAGTCAAGGAGCCCCTAGCACAAAGGGGGTGTACCAGCGCGCGTTGCAGCCCCCAGGAGTCAGAAGAGTGCGCTTTAGAGAGGAAGCAGCCCCGCGCCAGCTGGTCGGGAGAGCTCTGCGCCGACAACTGGATCGCGCTAAGCAGCCAGTGCTATCACACGCCCAGCAACGGTTACGCGACGGACACCTGTCAGCAGCCTGGAAAGCGGCACAGACAGTATCTAACGCGCAGAAGGAAAGAAGTGGAAGTACACGGACACAGAGTCAGAAGTGCATTGGCGCAGATTCGGGAGCGTGTTGACCAGCTGAGGAAGATCACCCGAGCGCATCAGGAAGCAGAGGCAGCTCGACCTGCGCCATGGCCTGGTGATTCAGAACCAGAAGATCAGGTCACCAGGCAGGCTCGCTGGCAAGCCAAGATAGCAGAGGCCGGCACGTACCATCTGCCGGAGGACAATTCAGATGAGGAGCTGAATCCGCCTGAGAAGGAGCCAGGACTGCACAAACTGGCCAGCATCAGACCAGAGATAGGGGTGGACGCAGGGTCTGGACGCTGGGGAGAATGGTTGGATGCAGATGTACTAGCTGCTATGGACGCGAAGGGGCCCACTCTGCTGATTTTCTGGGCTTGGGTAGGCAGAGTACGAGTAAAAGTCTTGGTGGACTCTGGAGCTTCTTCTAGCTTCACTTCTGTGGAGGCCGCCAAGAAGTTTAAACTCCAGCCCAAGAAACACGAGACGCCGATGAAGGTGCAGGTGGCAGATGGCACCGTGTACGACGCCAACTCTTGCGTCCGTCCGAAGCTCACAGCCGAGACACGTAAGGGCAGTTATGCCAAACAGGTTACACTGCGTGTCATGCCATTAGCACTCGGAGTGGACATAGTGCTGGGCGGAGACTGGCTACGAGCACAGAAGAAGGTCACATTTGACTACGCCCAGTATGGTAGCGTGAAGTTCGGACATGGGTCGCAGAAAGTAGTCATCGCGGGTTGCAACCCTGGGTCGTCATCTACAGGGTCTGGGCAGGCCATGGGACTGGTAGAGGCACAGCTTATCAGTACTAAGCAAGCCAGGAAGGACCTGCGAGCTTTGAAGAATAGCGGCGAGGAGGCGTACCTGATGTACCTGGCTCCAGATGGCACATTTAAAATGGAGGCCACCGACGACCCCAACTCTCCCTTAGAGGCCTCTGCAGCCTTATCAGAGTCATCTTCATCATCATCATCGGAGGCAGAGGGTGACAACGCTAGGCAAAGGGGGGGGGAAGTTACCTCTGACGAGGAAGGCTGCAACAGCGACAGTACAGTAGCAAGCGTAGCCACCCTAATCTCCGACAGCAGTTCGTCTGAATCTGAACAAGATGCAACAGAGCAGGAGGACTGGGCACAGGAGCAGGTGTGTGCTCTGCGACCGGTGACATGCCCCACATCAGCGCAACCCGCTGTGCGAGACTGGGGACCTTACCCCACAAGGGCCAGATGGGAGGCGTTCCAGATGCTTCCACGAGAGCGCAGGGAGTAGGCTGCACAGCACCACGCGGAGGAATTGGAACCTGAGTGGGAAGAGGAGGCATACTGTTTGTGGAAAACAGGGCAGGCACTGCGTCTGCAGCAGGAGCAGCGGAGGGGCAGAGGGGTGAACCACAGCAGATCGCGCAGAGTTAGCGAGCCAGTACTGGCAGCACCTATAGAAGCTGAGACAGGGCAAAGCAAAGATGGGCATAGCTGTTTCAGGAAGGAGGCACCAGCTGCTGCGGCGACACCCAGTGATGGGCAGAACAGCGGCGCGGACAGCAAGGTCAAGCAGCACAAAGGTGAGACCAAGGAGGCCAAGCCGGATGAGGAGGACGCAGAGGTACCACAATGGATCCTGGACGAGCTGGTGAAGCTGAAGCAGCGGTACCAGGACGTGGTAGGGATGGAACTACCCAAGGGCGTGGTGGATCGAGAGCACAAATCGCCGCTGGTATTGGACCCTGAGTACAAGGAGGGAGCTCGGCATAAACGATGCTACAAACTATCCATGGAGGAAATGAAGCAGCTGCGTGTACAGTTAGACGAGCTTCTGGCAAAAGGGTACATCCGCCCCTCTTCCTCGCCATGGGGCAGTCCGGTGTTGATGGTGCCCAAGCCTTCGAACCCGAAGGAACTAAGGCTGGTAATTGACTACAGACAGATCAATGAGATCACTGTAAAAGACCGTTACCCCTTACCGGACGTGCAGGCTCTTATCGATGACATGCAAGGAGCAACCATCTTTTCCACCGCTGATGCATTGTGGGGATTTTGGCAAGTTCCTATGGAGGAAGAAGCAGTGGAGAAGACCGCCATGACCACGCCGTTTGGAGCTTATGAGTGGTTGGTCATGCCAATGGGGCTGTCCAATAGTCCTTCGTGCTGGCAGCGAATGATGCAGAAGTACTTGGGCCACCTACCGTTCGTCAGAGTTTTTGTGGATGACATCATGATCTTCTCACGCAACCCCGAGGAGCACCTGGACCACCTGCGGCAGGTTTTGGAGGTATGTCGACAGAATAAGGTCAAGCTGAAGGAGTCCAAGCTACGATGCTTTAAACGCTCAGTACGTTTCCTGGGACATGTCATTGACCGCACAGGCTGCCGACCACAGCAAGACAAGATAGCATCCATACGGGACTGGCCGCGACTGGAGACGGTGAAGCACGTGCGACAGTTCTTGGGTTTGGCTGGGTTTTATCGACGGTACATACAGGGTTTCGCTGACTTAGCGCACCCTTTGACCAAGCTAACTAAGAACCTAGTGCCATGGGAATGGGGACCGGAGCAGGAACACGCCTTTGAACGCCTCAAGACCGCTCTCACCACTGCACCGACCTTGATCTTGCCCGATCAGGAAGCAGCTCATCGCGGCACCAGCCCCTTTGTTGTGCAGACTGATGCGAGTGCAGTGGCACTAGCTGGCGTGCTGATGCAGGATCTAGGCAAGGGCCTGCAACCCATAGCCTTCGAGAGTAAGCAATTCTCTTCAGCCGAGCAGAACTACCACGCAGGTGAGCGAGAGCTAGCCGCGATTCACCACTGCACCACACAGACGTGGAGACATTACTTGATCTTCACGGAGTTCAGGTTGATGGGGGATCATGCTCCACTGAAGTGGTTATTTGCACCTGGACGTGAGCTCAGCCGACGCCAGCCCAGGTGGTATGAAGATCTGGTGGAGGTAGGAGTGCACGCAATGGAGCACGTGCCAGGACGCACACTGGTGGTACTAGACGCTGCTTCACGGCGACCGGACTATGTGCAGACGACGGCGCGAGAAGGGCTTAAGGAAGCTGGGTATGTGGATCCGAGCACTGACCAGCCGGTATCTGCAGAGGAGGGTAGAAGAGCAGCGGGAGCTAAAGGGAAATCAGAAGAAGAGGAGAACGTGGTGGCTGGCCTGAAGAAGGTTGCAGAAGAGGAAGACCCCACTTCACCCCTGGACTTAGAGCTCAGCTCGTCGGATGAGGAGGAAGGTGAGTACCCACCGGTCAGTGAGCCCAAAGTAACCGGTAAGCTAACTCAGCTGAACGGTCTCTGCTCTCTGGTGGGCAGAAACACCGGACTTATGGCTGGACGCTATGGTCACAGTGGAGAGGATGGCCGCGCTACCAGCAATGGCAGGAGTCCAGACACGAGCCCAGAATGAGCAGCGACCAGCAGAGAAGCAGCAGCCAGCAGCGGTACAGCAGCAGCCCACACCAAGGATGCAACCTGGGGAACCCCTGGTAGACAATCAGGACTGGAAGCTGATTCCGTCCGAGTTTAGTCGACTGCAAGCCAAGTACGCGAAAGTGTTGGGTGGACGGTTCCAGGTGGACGCATGCTGCGACCTCATGGGGCAGAACCGGCAGGTGGACACGTTCTGGACAGATTGCCTGAAGGAACAGTGGAGGGGTCGCGTGGTGTGGTGTAACCCACCCTTCTCGGATTCCAAGGTGAGCATTGCAGACATCCTAAGGCACTACGCTTCAGAGGCCCGGCACGCCCCCCAGAGCACAGCCGCGCTGTTCCTGTTGCCTGACTTCCCGCAGGCTGACTGGCGGCCCTTGCTGCGAGAGTATGGAATGGAGATTGCAGAGACCATACCCCGAGTGAACGAGCAAGGGGAGCCCAACCGGATGTTCGTCTCTCCTGGCGAAGAAAGGGGACACCGTACAGCTTTGCAGGAGTTGCCCATTCCATGACCCGTCTTGGTAGTGTTGGCTAAGCCGCAGCGAAAGCACTTCGAAGAGATCACAGCTCCAAGGGAAAGACCCTCAGCATCACCAGCAGTGACTCTCAAGGGTGCAGCAGCCAAGATCAGGGACCAGGCAGGTGTGGTGGAACCAGGCATGTTTCTGCGTGCCTTACGAGCAGAGCACAGGCGCAGTGAGTACCTTTCAGCCCTGAAGCAGGAACTACTGGCCACTCAGCATCACCGCACCGAGCATTTTCGACTGGTGAGTAACATCATCTGGAGAGTGGCGGAAGGGCGCTATCAGGTGGTCTTAGCTCCCGACTCCCCTCTGAGAGAGCTGGTCTTGAGGGAGGCTCATGAAGCACCTGCAGCAGGTCACACAGGGAGGGACAAGACCTTGGACAGAGTCAGACGACGATTCTGGTGGCCGCGAATGGACCTGGACGTAGCTGAATGGGTGAAGACTTGTGTAACCTGCCAGCAAACCCAGCCGCGCCAAGGATACCCAGCAGGCCTGTTACAGCCTCACTCTGTGCCTAGTCGATTGTGGGAAGTGGTGAGTATAGACTTTGTTACTGGGCTTCCCACGACAGAGAGAGGTGTGAATGCCTTCGCCACCTTTACTTGTAAACTGAGTAAGATGGTGCACGTGGTTCCAATGGCGTATAACGATAGCTCAGCGGAGGTGGTGACCAGAATGTTCATGGATGCAGTGTGGCGACTGCACGGGGCCCCGATGAAGATTGTGTGCGACCGGGACCCGCGCTTTCGAGACGCTCTGACTCAGGAGTTCATGCGACTGATGGGCGTGAAGATAGCCAGCACCACCCCTTATCACCCGCAGAGTGATGGCCAGGCTGAGCGCAGTAACCACACTGTGGAGCGCATGCTGCGTTGTTACGTGGCAGAGAACCAGGAGGATTGGGACCTGTGGGTGGCTCCAGTGGAGTACGCCATCAACGACTCCAAGTCGGCAGTGACAGGGTTCTCACCGTTCGAACTGGTGTACGGACATGCGCCAGCGACCCAGCTGGACCTCTTCATGGACGCAGCTCTGGAGGGAGGCGCAAAGAGGAGGAAGGGAGGTCGCACAGCAGCGGACAAGCAGGGTACCGCTCACCAGTTGGCCAAGCAGTTCGCGCAGCAGCTGCAGGCGGCACGAGAAGGTTTGCAACTGGCTCAGCAGCGTATGATAGAGCAGTTCGATGCACGGCACCGTCTCCAGCAGTATAAGGTGAATGATCAGGTGTGGGTGGATGGACAGCACTTGACGTTGCCCGGTGACAGGGGCTTGAAACCCAAGCTGCGCAAATTGCGGCACGGACCTCTGCGAGTAGTAGAGTGTTTGTACAGCGATCGACAGCAAGAACTGCCAGTACAGGACCGAGGAGCCCCGTCAGCATACAGACTGGAGTTGCCCGTGCACTGGAAGGTACATGACACTATCACTGCAGACAGGCTCAGCCCAGTACAGTCAGGCGCAGATCACTTTGTTAGCAGACGGGAGGAGATGGCACCACCGCCAGTAATGGTAGAAGGGCAGAAGGAGCGCGAGGTGGAGCGCATCATTCGCACACGCTTCAGAAAGCTAGGCGGGAAAACTGGCGGGTCAGTACAGGAGTGGTTGACCAAGTGGAAGGGATTACCACACAGTCACAGCCAGTGGCGGACCCGAGAAGACCTGGAGGGCAAGGGAGGCAGGCTGGAACCTCTGAGAGCCTTTGAGGCCGATGAGGAGAAGCAGAGGAGGGCTCCAGAAAAGAGGCGTAGGGAGACGCACGGCCAGCAGCAGGAGCAGAGGGCTCAGCTCATGGCAATGAGAGCCCCCACTCCGAAGGTTTACAGTAAGGGTGCCAGTCAGGTCTATCAGCCGCATCTCACAACGGTGCAACATCCTGTGAGGATCCTCGTCCTCTTCTGTGGGACTGGGTCTGTAGAACAACAGTTCCAACGACAGTTCGACGGCTGCGAAGTGGTGACAGTGGATATTCTTCCCAAGTGGCAAGCAACATGCACCGAGGACATTCTCCACTGGAACTACAAGCTGTACCCCCGACACCACTTCGACGTGATCTGGGCGAGCCCACCATGTAAGGAGTACAGCAAGGCCAAGACTATAGGAGTACCAGATCTGGAACTGGCTGATCGACGAGTGAAACGTACCCGGCAGATCATCGAGTACTACGATCCAGCATACTACTTCATTGAGAACCCAGCTGGGGATGCTCTGCGAGGGCTGCACACGCGATCTGTGATGAAGGGGTTACCCGATTGGTGGGGTAACCAATCGGGTGGTGGGGTAACCAATTATTCTATACTGTAGGTATGGGACACCTTACATGAAACCTACACATATCTGGACGAACGCCGTGCTACCCGTACCCCTGCTGCAGTGTACCCAAGCAACGCCATGTCCCGCGAGAGCTGTGCTGGGAAAGCACGAGAACACATCGCAAGAAGGAGTTTCAGCGTCCAGAACACGAGGCATGGGGTCAGCGCAAGCAGTATACGCGATTCCCCGCACCTTGTTGCACCATCTGTTCTGTGGACTGAAGTTGGGCAAGCGCATGAGCGAGGAAAGTGCAGCAGCTATCATGGACCTCATCGCCACCCTGACAGCGCAGACGGACGAGATCTCGATGCAGGAACAAGATACTGGGGTCTAAAACCCTCAGGGCGCAAAGCAGCGCAAGACCCGCAAAGCGAGAGGAGTACCAGGGCGACAGAACCGTTTAAGCGTTGGCAGCGTAATTCGGGGACGGAACCTCGGGAAACCTCCAGCGCGGAAGGGGACTCAGACCCAAGGACTGAGGGGCACGGGACCCAAGAACCCGAGGCTTAGAAGCCAGGGGGACTCAGACCCAAGGACTGAGGGGCACGGGACCCGAGAACCCGAGGCTTAGAAGCCAGCATCACTGTGCATGTTTGTTGATCCCCAGACAATGTAAATACAGGCGAACACTAACGCTAGCGAGGACGTAAGCGCGCGCCTAAAAGGGGGGGAGAGTTGTGCTAGGGTAAGTCACGAGACAGAATGACGGCGCGTCAGAGCTACGAGTGACGGGTACTATGACAGTCACCAGTGACAGGCATTTATGTGACCAGATGACAAGAGGGTCTGACAGAAATGACTGACAGAAATGCCTGACCCGAAAGTGAGTTTTGGTGGGAAAACCAGCAGTCAGAGAAATTGGAGGGAAAGCTGGTAGACCTCCAATATTGCCGAGTCAGCACAGTTATAATTATTCAGAGTGATATGGAGTGGCTCGGAATATAGTGATGATATAACTGGGCTAGTCGGCAGATTCTATGATGTGACAGATCGAGTTCTCATGAAGCATGATGGGACCTGACAGGAGTCGACATCGAGTTATGTTCGAAAGTTCGAGATCGGAAACCATGGCATAAAGCAGCCGAGCAGGCTGAATGAATCAGTTTTGAATTTGTTACTGTGAACAGCCACACCTGGCTGTTGTAACTCCGACATTAAAGAAAGATCCGATTCACATATATGTATCATGCTTACAGCAATATATATCTCTTTGTAGGATTGAACTAGGTTCCCTGCATTGTGTAAGTAGTCTTAGAAGCTCTTAGAGAGCACCCCCGAACACGAAGAACGAGAACACAAGTGTGTGTGCAGCAGACTTGATATATTTGTATATAGATTGTATACTGCGCGACAGGTTTCGCACATACATATCGGCGCGACAGAGCTCGCACATATACATATATTCCGAATATCATCACGCGTACGACAGCATTCGCTGCAATATCGTCAGCGAACGGCGGAGTGCGCAATAATATCATCAGCGCGGTCATATTCGCAGCTAACAGCATTCGCTTCAATATCATCAGTAAATAAATAGCGACAAGGTGTGCGCACGAGCGTACAAATCGCACATGTATGTTGTCAACATATTGCAGGGTTGCTGAGATTCAGTAGTTCAGTACCACGTATGACGTATGACAGTGACAGTGACGGTACAGTGACTTCCTACCTGTACTCAGTAGTTCGACTTCGGTAGCTTAGACTGTGACACACGATATGATTGCCTAGTGACGGCCTCAGAGCTTAGATAGCCTGAGAGTCGTGTATTCATTGCTATCTTTTGATATACCCGATTGCCTCGCTCAAACCCTACGGCGTTCAGCGTTTTCACTGTGTCACTAGGACATTCTAGTAAGGGTTGGTACGGTATGCGAGAATCAGGCGCGCGAACGAAAAATGCGTGATCGTCAGTATGTATGATTCGCATCAAGCGCGACAGGGACGCACGAAATTTCGTTATCAGCGCAATCGCATTCGACAAACACCGGCGACAGCGACATACGCATTCATAATGTGCGAAAGAGATGTGCGACAGCGATGTTCGCAAATGTTCCGCACGAATCGTTCAGTGCGACGCACACATATGATGATTTCGCTATTTGCAAATGATCCGCACGAATCGTTCAGTACGACGCGCACGTACGATGATTTTGCTGGAACAGTCACACCGCTTGCTTTGTGACTCTTCCTATAGTAGTGTGTATGACTGTCACCCGAACCCGAACCCTAACTGTTTATGCCCATATAACGGGCTAACTTATCAACTTTATTACATTCTGAGAAACCTATCACTGAGTGAATATATCCCGAGTCCTAGGGGTATATCCAACAGGTTTGGCCCCACGCACTCTTTATTCAGACACTGCGAATTTTAGCCATGTCTGGCTAAACAACGACGCTTGAGATGGAGTGAGGGGCTCCACTAGAGGCGCGGCGGAGCGGTATGGCCTAGCTGATGCCTGGTTGATTGAACTTACGGGGGGGCTTGTGCACGACGAGGCGGACTTCATTTTCCTCGCTTCGCGGTGGTTGACGTTGGAAATTTTGGTCGGATCCGACACCACTTTCCTTGGCCGCGTCACTCTGCATCCACATGCACGTGGGAAGATTTTTACGCCACGGCTTTCCCTTGCTTTCCTCGACAACCACATTACGACTTTTGGCCGCCGATCCTTCCGCACCTCGTCCCATTTTCCCTCACTTCGTCTCTACAGTCTTCTACACCATGGTTGCGACTAGATTGACCTCGAGGATGGCGTCTCGCCGACGCTCCTTAGCTACAATTTTCGACTCCGCCGCCGTAATTCCGTCACGCCGGCTACGCCGGCACCTGCTGGTGTTCCGGCTGCGAACTCCGCCCAAGCCGTTTCTTGGCGGGTGTTCGCTCACTCACCCGTGAGCGCTTCGACGAGAGCGTGGCGAAGCACGTGATCCGGAAGTGTTTCCGTGAGAAACATGGCCGTTTTACGGGAACGGAATCCAACGCGCACGTGCTTCTTTCCAAGCTGGTGCCTGCTCTCCAGGAGACGTTCGAGGCGCAGGACGCCTTATTTGCGTCACTCTTCGACTTGGAGGACTCCACGTTGGCCATCCGCCCCGAGGCCAACAACCTTCTTTTTTCGACGCTCGAGCTCATCGTGTGTCCCGCCTCTCCGGCGGGTGACTGGCTCGAGGCTTCCGCGACGTTGCACCCGATGGACGGCAAGCGAGCCCTTCTGGAGCTCGCGCGGCGGCTGCTCGTGGACTCCGGTGCACCCTTTCAGGGGACATCGGACCTCCTTGGCGTCCGCTTCAAGGCCTACACCGACCCGTCCGAGTCCATCACGGATTTCAACGCGGCCTTGCGGTCCGCCAAGAGGCGCAACACCCTCGACGATCACACTGAGAAATAAACGTGGTAAAATGGTGGTAAAATGTGGTAAACTGGTGGTAAATTGTGGTAAATTGGTGTTTTACCACCATTACACTAATAGTGGCGATATAAATCCCGTGGGTAATTTCCTATTGGTAACGTGGCACTTTTCTAACACGATTTTACCACATTTACTTATAGCGCGGTAATTATATATCATTGTTTACCATTGCTGTATATAATTTACCATGGTACCCCCCTACGACCGGTAAATTGACCCCCAATGGTAAAATTACCACATATGACCGGTAAATTGACCCCCAATGGTAAAATTACCACATATGACCGGTAAATTTACCACGGTATGACCACGGTTGGACACGTGGCAGGCAGGATGCACTGTGATACGGACACGTGTGCAAGATTAGTGCACGTGGCAATCAGGAATGGAATGTTACATAACTGTTACCAGATATGCTAGGTAGGTAAGTATGTGGCTTGGCAAGTCCCGGCCCCGTCCTGGGCTTTGCAAGTAAGGTCACACTAGAAGCAATAAGGAGAAAGGAAGGAAGGACGCATGCTGCTGGTTTCTAGCTTGCCGTTGCTAAGGTCTTGAGCATCGTGCAGATTTCATTCCTGGCCAAAGGTAGATGGCGTGGAGGGGGATTTTAAATCCCGGAGGACGGTGGCAGATACACTTGGTCTCAAGGCGTGACGCCGGCATCAGCAGGGTATGTTTGGCATCCTCGTTCAAGACAAAGACGGCACGGCTGTTCATGCGCGCGTTTTTGATAGTCGGGTATGCCGTCACCATGGCTAGACGGCACACAGCGCAATGTGTGGCCGGGTCCCAGATCAGATAGTAAGCTTCCACGCGGCCGTATTCAAATGCATCGGCTTCAGAGGATGCTAAGGCTACGTTGTAGGAGATTCTGGTTACTGCCCTGGTGTACATCGTGGACGTGAAGTCCTCGTCGCCGTGCCGCATTCGTGGAAAACATAGGACGTCCAAGGCGTCCCGTTCTAGCTCGTATCGCTCACCGTGCATGGCACGCAAGGAAGCCGCCAGGCCCGGAAGCAGCCTTCCTTCCGCATCGGCGCTTAGCGCGGATACAGCCACGCCACCGCGGATGATGTGATGACCGACATCCATGAAGTGACACGCGAGCCCCGGGTCATCGCGGAAACCCGGGCCGTCCTGTTTCACCGAGTGCGCGACATAGTCTGGAAGGAACCGGATCCCGGGGTACAAGTGGGCCATGTCATCTACACGGTCTTTCAGCAAGTAGGCGTTACCGATGCATGAATCGATGGCCTTCCCCCCCACCGGCTCCGGCACCACCCCCTTCGCCTCCCCCAACAGGCGCTCCACCCATAGCTCGATGTTGGAGCTGACAACGCCTACCTTCTCCTCTTGCTTGCACAAGTGTACCACGGCTAGGCGTAGATTCAGCGTCAGCATGTTCATAGGGCACTCGTTCTCAATAATGACAGCGAACTCCCTCATACGCAGCTCCGCTTGTGCGCGAGCCTCTGCGCGGTCTTCGATTGTGCCGGCGCACACCTGCCGGATGAAATATATCACAGCCTCCCTCAGCTTCCACCAAGCCCTGTCCAACTCTCGGTTGAGACTCTCCAGGACGTCCATGAATACCAGCGGGCTGAATATCAAAATGAAGTTGAGCCAGTCCTCCATAGTGTAGTTCCCTGCAAACAAACCAAGCGTTTCGGGCGACATCAGCATGCATACACTGTTCAATCAATGGTCGACCCATACAACGGGCCGGCCCATGCACACAATGCACGTAGATCTCGCATGCATGGGAAGAACAGCTTTCCTGCAATCATGCCTGCCAGCACACCTACCTGCATATTGCACCACGTCCTGGTACTCACGGTGCATGTCGTGCGGGGCACACAGCCCTTTGCCGTTCTTCTGTAGCTGCTTTAGCTGCGCGGCGTTGAAGTAGCACGTGTCATCGCAGTTGGGCACCTTGTGGCGGAACATCTTCACAGTACTCTTCACGACACCGAAGGTCATACAGTGCATGAAAGGCAGCACGTATGCCGACATGGCGGTGAAATATTCCAGGGCCTCCAGGGGACCCTTACCGTAGCGCCCGGTCCGCATGGGATCAGCGCCCTCCTGGGTTAGCTTGACTAGTTCCTCGTGATCCTCCTGGGTTAATAGCACCGACGGGTCCCAGGCATGAACCGTCTCCCCGTCCGGTAAATAGCTTTGTGCGATAGGCTTGGCATAGCCTAGGCAATACATCCCACCAGTTGGTCCGGGGGTGCCCTCCCACAGGCTCAGGTAATCGTTGCGTCTGGCAGCCACCGGAGCGAACCTTCCCAGATCGTTCCGCGCAACGGTGTCACAGTAGCACAGCACCAGAAACACACTGAACTTATCATGCCACTTGCCAAAGTAACCATCGTATACTCGGAACGGCGTGCCTTTGTCGTCAGCGTGCCCGTCGCGTAACTCCTTGAGCTCCTTCACGAGGCGCTCTTGGATCACGTCATTGTTCTTCCAGTGCTGCCTAGGGCCCGGAACCACAATTACGAGCCCGGTAAATTCCATCCTAACCCGATCCTGCGAACACCCGCATGGATGCACCGTCAGTCCTCCCTTCCTCAATCACCGGGAAGCCTTCGCAGCCAGACACGCTAGCAGGTGTACAACCTACGGCACGCAAGGCGGGACGCAGTGCACCTTGCATACGCCTACACTGCAGAAGGAGACCAGCAGCAGGGGACCACCTGCATGCGTTACACTGGTTAGCCTTATTCTAGTAACAAGGCACATCGCAACGGTTCGAGTTGCAGATTGTGGCGGCGTGTACCCGAGGGTGCAGGTCCGCGCTCCGCATCGCTCCGAACCTCGTGGACCATCCCCTGCACCGTGCGCGCCATATTCCCACCATTACGCCCGGTGGTGTGTCCCCACCCTCACGTGCAACGCATCGTTTGCACCATAGCGCTGTTCAGGTCAGCCATTTCATTCAACATACATCAAGGGGAGGGGGGGGCTTGGTTGTAGTAGGAGTGCTGGGTGTCGGCTGGACTCACTGTTTGTCGTGCTTCTTCGCCCGTGCGTCATCCTCTCCGTATTCCACAGCCATTCCAGCCCGAACCATTCCAGGTTTCATGGGATCCGTGCTTTCTGTTTCCTGCAGCAGCCGGCCCCCAACCGTGCTGTGCTCGTTGATCCGCGCCACGTGCGGGCTGGTCATGACGCATGCGTTTGTAGGCGCTCTCGCCTGCGTATCAGCACGCATCTTTGCAAACTTCGCATTGCGCATCCAGCGTCGGACTAGCCGTTTCACCGGGAAGTAGAAATAGTACTCCTGCGGGCGGTACACCTCACCCCGCGCCGTACGTGTCACACTGTATCTCTCCTCCTCGCACCACCCGACCGGCACTCCCGCCGCATCCCACGCGATGGGAACCCCGCATTTCTCCTGCGCTGGTTTCTTGGTCTCTGCTGGAAACGTTCTGTGATACTTCGGACACACATGCACTGCGTAGTCCCACACGGTCTCGGCACCAATCAGGCGTAGCATGTGCCAGAGCGACCCCGGTAAATTGGTGTTTGCTCCACCCAGCAGCATCTTCAAGATTTTCATGAACGTGTTGAAGTGCGCGTCTGTCCACTGCTGCCGCCGTTTCATGTCCAGCAAATACCACACAGCTTCCTGCAGCGTCACTCCGTGGGGGCTCGCCTGCCCATGCGTTAGAAGCGGATCCATCTTTTTGGGACTGAGTTCGGCCGACTCTGGCGCGTCCAATGTCTCCACTTTCGCTGGCTCCGGCGCGTCTACCGTCACCGCTTTCCCTGCCTCCGGAGGGTCCACCGTCACCTGTTTCGCCGGCACCGGCGCGTACACCGTCACCTCTGCGTGATGAGCCAGCAGCAAGGCGGCCGCCTCTTCCACCTCGATTTCCATGCCCGCCTTTGCAGCTAGTTCCTGCGAGTGGCCGTCCCATCCTGGCTTAGTTTCTGTGCATATTCTGCATGCGCTGCATGCCCCTGCGCATGTTGCATAACGTACATGCTACAATACGCACTACATGATGTATCAGAAAGACGCACAGGCGTTTCCACGTCCTGTCCGAGCAGGGCAGTGAGACCAGTGTTCCGCCAGTGTGCAAGGTGCGGCAGGGCGTACATCGTAAAGAAAGTCCGGGATGGAGAGGAGGTCCGCCTCCGCATCACCACCTTCGTCCGTCTCCTCCACGATGTCTTCTTCTGTGCCAGGAGGCACGACGTACCTGCTGAGACACCCATAGTAGGGGGGTCTGATTTCGATGAGAATAAGAGTAGCGAACTATTAGGGAAATTAGTGAGTGGATGTGACATTGCCTGAGCGAACAGTTGGGGAAAATAATATGTGAGCTCAGAGGAGAGAATAAAGAGAGGTAACAGAGTTGGTCTCTCAGACTTGGACAGCAAATGATATAACTCTTGCTGTCTGGGTTTATGTTAAATAGTATATCTGAATATATGATATGATTCCTCAAGATAATAGAGGATAATAGTTTACTCCTGGGAATTCCCCTGGGACAATTTGGTATCTTAGGCGTGTGAGCGTCTTTTTAGCTCGCTCTCGCTCGCTTTGCGTGCTTGCATGCGCACTTTGGACCTGTGGCGAACTGCTTTCAGCTTCCGTTGCGACGTTCTGATATGTTTTTGGTGTGCATTCCGGTTGTTCTGGCGGCTTGACGGGTTAGCGTCCTAGAGGCGGGACCGTTTTTGTCGTTGGTTATACCGGTTTCACTCGTTTTTGGCCTATTTTGGCTCACTTCCGTGTGCATCCTGATAAGTGAACTCTACGGCACATATTGGGGGGGAGGTATGATGGCTTACAACAACTTTTGGGCGATTTTTATGAGTTATTTACAATTGTTTTAGCCTTCATCAACTCATAGTATGGCCTCAAACAGCTTATTTCTTCAAAATATGTGCGGATTCACTCCCTTTTTAGAGCTTAAAAAGAGTTGATGCACCTCCTCAACTTCGATAACTGGGCTTCTGGATGGTTGTGAAAAGTTATTTTACTTATTTTGGATATATTGTACCAAACTTTACCAGTCCTCATCAATTCTTGGAGCTTTGAGACCTTTTTGAGCCTTTTTGGGAGCTGCATTCACTCCTTTTTGGTCCATCAACCCTGAGTTTTAAGAGTGGATCAAGCTTCTAGACTTCAATATGGAACTTTTGAACGATATTATTATTTTATTCTACTCAGTATGGATATTATTTACCGTTCTCAACAGTTCTTGAAGGTCTACAGCCCTTTGGTGCCCTTTTTGGCTGATGCATGCACCTTTTTCAGCCCCAAAATAGCCCTTTTTGACTGAAAATGGACTTTTCAGACTGCCAAATACTTATTCTGGACAGTACACACGGTTTATCTTTCAAATATGGACCTTACTGAAAAGTTTTTATCAGTGTATGGAGTTATGGGACCTTCTGGGAGCTATTTGGATATTTTTGGCTGCAGCATGCACTCTCCATCCACACCTAGCACTTGAAAACTGTGTCGCGGAGCCCTGGCGAATTTTCTAGAAATGGGCAGAAGTGAAGTAAGGACTACGTTGACAACATAAAAAGTACTTCTTCAACTCTGTTTTCACTTCCAATAGTGTTACAAGCAACCTCAGCGGCTGGCAGCAAGTGTGCTTTCGACTGCTGAACATACATCCACTTCCAGCCCCCTTAACACTGTGGGCTATTTTTAGTAACCTACCAGCATATGGCCATACCCTTTGGTATTGGTGACACGTACAGACGACAGTGGTGGAAGCAGGGCTTTGACAAGTGGGTCTACCCTCCTGGACCTCTTCAGCAACCTGGTATTCCATTTGGCGGCTTCCCTCCTTCACCTTCAGTGTCCCCCACTACGTCGGACGACGAAGAGGACCCGTTCACACTTCCTGAAGGTTTCCAGCCCCTACTGTTACCTCAACCTCCACAACAGAACTAGCCTGCCTATTTCCAGATATGCAGCCGCCCTACGACCCATACGCCGTACCCCCGTCTCCATTCACCTTTCCACCCTCACTTGCTGCTGGCTCCTTTCCACCCTCCACCACCGGACCTGCAGCACTCATGGCCCCAGGACAGCCCAGTCCCCTGCCATATCAACCACCTCAGGTCCCCCTCGCAGACCCCCGCCTTACTCCACTCAGCCCTTACCCACAGCCACATCCCTCAGGAACCGTCCCGGTGTACCACACCCCAGCAGCAGTTCCTGGACCGGTCCCCGCTGTACCATGGACCTGGTCTGGGGGTTTCCCCTTCGGGGGGGTTCCCTCCCCTTACGCCCCTGCACTTCACTCCCCGGCTCAGACGCTGCCAGGGACTGCTAGGAGTGCTGAGGAGGCGGCACGCTGGCTGGCGTATCGTCGGCAGGAAGAGGCGGCGGTGCTGGCTGCGTCAGGCTTGCAGGTGGGAGCTCAGGCCACCTATGGTGCTGGAGGGGTGCTCGCAGAGCGCCCCGGCACGGGCTACCCAGCAGGGGCCTTTCGTACCACTGGAGGGGTGCACGCAGAGCACCCCGGTGAGGGCTTCCCTGCAGGGGCCCACGCGACGAACGCTGGAGGGGTACAGGAGGATGAGCCGGAAGAGGAGCCTGTCGCAGACAATCCCTGCCCTCACGATGAGTACCTGAGAGCAGGGGGCTACAGTGACGTAGACCCCGACAACCCATTTGGCCGTAGTGCTGGCGAGGAGTCTGCGTATGAGTACGAGGCGGACCCCAACGACTACGACGAGTATCTGCGGGCGGGGGCCACAGTGACGTGGACCCCAACGATCCGTACGGGGAAGGGCAGCGCTGGGACGAGGTAGATGACGACGAGGAGGAGCAGGAGGAGCTGGTCGTCTCCATCACTGCGTCAGCCTCAGCGCAGCGCGTTGTCACTGTTGGCGTGGACGAGACGTCCGCAGCACCGCCACAACCGCCTGAAGTGTTCGTCTCGAACAACGCAGGGCGTCGGCGGTCTCGTCGTTCGTCGGGACCGGGGAGCTGGGACGAGCGCAACCTACCTTTCCGCGAGGAGTCCGACTCCAATTCTGGCGGGGGCTCTTCGTCCGCCTCGCAGACGTCCTCGTCGAGGTCATCAAAATCCTCGAGGTCGTCTAAGTCGGGCAGGAGCGGGCAGAGTGACGGACTTAGTGACCGTGCCCGCAAGCATCGCGACGCCAAGGAGAGGAAGCGGAGGCTGCGGCGTCGAGAGCGTGACGAAGGGCGGACCCTTACCCCTGCAGCCCTAGCGGCCACCTTCAGGGAATGCCTGAAGGAGTTCCACAGCCAAGGGGGGGGCACACGGTCCGCTCCTGCAGACCCCACAGCTGAGACCGCCAGTGCAGACCCCCAGGCCGGGGTTAATTCAGTCGCTGGAGGGGTGCCCGCGGAGCACTCCGGCGCGGATCCTCCAACGGGGGTCATTTCAGACGCTGGAGGGGTGCACGCAGAGCACCCCGGCGCAGACCCCCCAGCGGGGATCGCTTCGGTTGATCCGCAGCTGGCGGAGGGCGGGGGGGAGATTCACCCGCAGCGAGCTGGTGTTGCCCCCCTGACCGCGGTGGTGGCCCCCGATGTGGGGGTGCAAACTGGGCAGCCCGGCGGCAGAGGAGGAGCTGGAGTCAGCAACGGGGACGTGACCCTGCAGCAGACGGCGGGCAAGGGCAGCGCCACACGAGAGCGCGAGACCGTTGGCTCCCGCCAACTGGCCCGGCTACGAAGGCAGTCCCTGGAGACGGTGGTGGTTCTCGGGTCTGGTGAAGGAACCCCTGCTGACCACACCCCAGGCACTGACTCGACAGCTGCCGTTCGACATGTGAACTTCCGTGAGGCGAACGGGACCCCTGATGGTCCTGGTGGAGTGACGCCTGGCGGGCCCTCAGCGGAGCTGCCTCCCCCTGCACATGACCCTGCTGTACCAGCACTTGGAGGTGGCGATGGGGGATGTGCACCACCTGGACCTCCGACAGCTGCTCCCTTGCCACCCGCGGTGCCACTCCCAATGCCCAGTGGGCCACCGCCACCTCCTCCTCCTCCTCCACCTGGTAGCACGCTTGCGTTACCAGCACCAGAGCATGATGGTGGAGGTCGTGATGGGTCACCAGGGAGACCTCCCCCTCCCCCTCCGTCTGGTCGAGGTGGGCATCGAGGGCGGGCCCTACTGGCCACACGAGATGGCCACACTCTGTGGGTACCGCAGCCTTGGGGGGACACTGGATACCTCGGACTCGGAATGCCGACGGCTACGGTCAGATCGGCTGCAGATGGTGGCCTTGACCTCTTCTACAAGGCTATCCTCTTGCTGGGGGTATCACTGAGGGAGTACCTTGACATGGGGGGCACTGTGGCACAGCCGCCAGTCATGCTGATGACCCCGGAGATGGAGACGCATGCGTGGGTGGTGGACCGGGGCGTGGTGGACGCGGCCCTTCTGGCATACCGCAGTAGGCCTGCGGGCTCAGGACACCCCCGCCCGGAATGGAAGCACGTCTCCAGTACCCCTGAGTCCGAGATGCACCTCCTGGATCCCGACTGTCTTACAGCATGGGCCGAGGTGGAGCAGTCGGAGTGGTATCGGCAGCTGCAGTCACGGTCAACTCCTACGCCGACTCCAACCCCGCCTCCATCTGATGGTCGAGCCCATTTTCTAGCTCTGACGGCAGCCCCCACCTCTGTGCATCATCCGACGACCCCCGCGCCTGCGACGGCTCCGACTAACCTTGGTTCACGTCACCCTCGACCTCATCTTTCACCTAACGCAGCAACCTTTACCCCTGCAGCTACTTCATCGTCCACCGCGGGAGAGCCCAGCAGCCGTGACCTCATCGGCGAGCAGAAGGTGGAGGACGCGCTGCTGAAGCTCGTGAACAAGCTGCCGAAGTTCCCTTCAGAAGGGGATTTGTCCGAAGACGACAAGGTCAACCAGCTGGAGGCCTTCTCTCGAAAGGTCCAGAACTTACTGGACAACAAGCTGGTGATGAGGGCGTGCCGCCAAGCTAGCTGCACCGGTGAGGGATACATTACCTCCGTCCCTGACATCATGTGGATTGTGGCGGAGGAGTGTTTGCGAGGTGAGCAGCGGGAGTTTGTGGAGAAGGCCGCGGGAGGTGTCGGCACGTCAGCGGGGTGGATACAACGGTACGCTGACGCTGACATATTCTTCGGGGACCTGGCCCTCAGCCTGCTGGCCATCGAGAAGCTGCAGAAGCTGCGTGATGGACTCACCCGAAGACAGTCGAGTAAGGAGACGGCCAACGCTTACCACTCGCGACTGTCTGCGCGACAGCGCACCGTGAACTTCCTGGCCAAGGTAGTGCCTGGTTGTGTGCCCGTCTCCGACGAGGATTTCGGCCACCACTTCTGGCGGGGGTTGGTGCACCACAGCAAGGTGGGGCTGGAAATGAGGAGGGTGAACCTGGACCTCAATGATCCAGGGGAGTGGGAGGATCGGGCACGTGCTGAAGGGCACAGCCGAGGCGTTACCTCGGCTGTTCTCAAGGTGCTCGAGTTCGCCAGTGACATCGAGGCGAGCAAGGCATCCAAGGCGGCGGACGCGGCCAGCAGAAGAGCCCCAACACCTTCTACACCTTTCTGGCAGCAACGTCGAGGACGTGCCCTGAATGCACTGACGGAGTCTGAGCTCGATCTGGCCGCGGCATCCACACCTCCTCCTCCACCTGGACTGCCCCTTCCTGGTGCTCCACCTGGCCTCCCGGCTCCAGAGACACGGGAGTGCTACGCGTGTGGAAGGCGTGGACATCTGGTGCGGGATTGCAAGGACGCGGCCAAGCTGGCTGCGTGGAAGGCGAACGCTCCTAAAAGGTTGTCTCGAGACAGGCGGCAGGTGGCCGCTATGTTCTTCGCCATGGCACACGACGAGGACATCTCGTGGGCACCGGCAGAGCTGCGGGGAGAAGTGGAGGCCCTTGCAGCCGCAGACGTCAACGCTGTTCTAGAGTTGGCGGCTCTCACTGATTGTACGGATCTGGTGGAGGGCATCATTGAGGCGCAGCGGGCGTCCCCGGCAGCCGGCGAGTTGCCGGCCGACTCGGATCGGCAATAGGGTCTGAGGACCCTTTCGGCTGAGGGGCCAGAAAGTGACACTGGACGTCGCTCTCTTGCCGAAGCCCCTCAACCGGCTCCCGCAGCGGCGGGGGTAACCCCCATCATCGACGACCCCATGCCTGAGCACTACTCCGTACTAGAACCCTGGGCCTACGAGGGTATCTACAGGCCCTGCTTGGCCGCAGTGTCTGACCGTTTGAATGCTTGGCACTTCAGGCGGCCAGTGGGGGCGCTTTCCATGGAAGTGTTGATGATGCGACTGCGCAAAAGCCTGAAGCGCAAGTCGACGACGGGGATCCGTACTGCACTGGAACGGATGCAACAAGGTCGTGGCATGAGGTCGTCTGCCGCGCCGGCTCGGAGGTACAAGAGACGGTGCGAGCTGGACAACTTCAGGAATGAGGTGGACCTGATGTGCCTGCAGAAGCAAGCCCCGGCCCACCACACTCCGTTGGGCCCGCTGCCACTGCCGACGCGGCAACAGCGCATGGTCGAGCACGTGTCGGCACTGTTGCAGGGCCCTTCGAGGTCACGTGGGATGTGCAACGACTCCCAGCAGGTTCGGGCACTGGACCTGGCGGAGACACGGGCCCACGATCTATCCCTTGCGTGGGACGAGATGACTTCGGCGGAGCAGGCTGACGCCCTGCAGCAGGATGCCCCGATAGGGCACCGCGCGTGGGAAGCGGAGGGCCTTCTGCGCTGGCGCGGCCGACAGCGTGGGATGCCGGCGGAGGAATCGCTGGCCGTCATGGACTCGCCCCCTACCCTTGGGCTACGGGGGATGTTGGTGGAAACTCCGTGGGAGTGCCCGCGGCTTCTGTTTCGGCCACGGGGACCATCCCTGGCACAGGGGGGGACATCCCCGGGATGCCGGATGCATGGTGCAGCTTGTACAGGGTGCACCAGTACCGTGAGAGGCAGTCGGCGGTGACTCCTGCAGAGGTGAGAGCGGATCTCTTTGGCGAGCAGCCGGAGCAGCAGCCAATTGAGGTTACACCGCCCGATGCCGTGACTCCTGACGAAGTACTGGAGGGTGGACCAGTGAGCGAGTCTCCGGAGCACCTGGAGGACAATTTGACCCAGCAAATGGCTGCAGACAGGGGCCAGCAGCGGAGTGCAGACCCGCCAGCGCCGGACGGTGGTGGGGTCGAGGACAGCATGACCCAACAGCTGGCCAAAGCTGGGGCCCCAGAGGAGATTCACGCACTGAATACTCACCCCCTGCAGGAAGACACTGAGGAAGAAAGCATGCGCAGTCACCCACTGACGGGGGATGATGATGACGACGATGATGGTGATGAAGCGTGTGGGGGTGACAACGACACGAGCATGGGTGTCGGCCGTTGCAAGCGCATCCTGCGTGACGGGGGTGTGCTGTGGGCATCTCAGCTCGCTGCGGCTCATGATGAGGAAGGAGCGCTGCTGTTAGTCTTCTACGCGTATCTGCGTGGCAAGCTTGTCAAGGTACTCGTGGACTCCGGTGCCTCGGACAACTTCGTGTCTGAAGACTGCGTACGACGTTGTGGCCTACGCGTACGGCAGGGCCCGCAAATGAAGGTCACACTAGCGGACGGGTCGGTGAAGACCACAGGGGCTGTGGCCTACTCGAAGTTCACGGCCCCCACCGCAGCGGGCTCCACCTATAATGAGTCGGCCATGGCCATGCGGGTAGGTGTTGCCACTCGGGATCCGAGTGGACGTGGTGCTGGGGGGGAAATGGTTGCGTAGCCTTTCTCCCATCATGCTGGATTACGCCGGTCACGGCTCCGTGTCCTTCGCGCGCAGAACGAAGGGGGGGGGTAAAGAGCTCGTGACCATCGCCGGCTGCAACCCGGGTAAAAGTGCTGGTGGACGCGGAGACAACTGTGCTGGACTCATCGATGAGGTCTTCCTGACGGCTGTGCAGCTGCGTAAACACCTCCTGTACGCAGAGACTCAGAGGCTCGCGGGCGACGCCTCCGCTCAGCCGGCGTGGCTTATGATGGCGCGCAGGGACGGCAGCGAGCACGATTCGGCCTTCGCTGCTACTGCAGCCGGAGATCATCCCGACGCGGAACTCCTCGCGGTCGAGGCCGAAGCAGTATGCCTCTCGGTGGACACTGCAGCTGATGCGAAGCCTGTGGCCAGCACCCAGGTGAAGCTGGAACCCCCGGATACTGGGGGCACCGCCAAAGACATCCCACAGGACACGAGGGACGCCAAGGTGGCACCCCGCTGGAAGGAGAAGTTCCGGGCACTCTTCGAGGAGTTCTCCGAGGAGCTGCGTGACGCCCTCCCCATGATGTCCAAACTGCGGCGGTCGATGGAGGATGAGGCCAGAGTCACCCTTAAGCCAGACAAGGAGGGAGGACCTCCATTTCGCCGTCCCTACCGCATGTCTGTGGAAGAGCTTCGGCAACTGCGGGAACGCATTGAGCAGCTGGTGGAAAAGGGCTACATCAGACCCTCATCCAGTCCTTACGCGGCACCATGTCTCATGGTACCCAAACCGGGCCAGCCTAACACGCTGCGCCTGGTGGTGGACTACCGCCAGCTGAACTCTCAAACAGTGAGAGATCGGTGCCCGCTGCCGGACATTCAGTTGATGTTCGACGAGATGCAGGGTGCCACCCACTTCTCCTCCTTCGACGCCGTGGATGGATTCTGGCAAGTCCCCATGGCTGAGGAAGGCGTGGAGAAGACAGCATTCACCACCCAGATGGGCTCCTACGAGTGGCTGGTGATGCCACAGGGATTGCAGAATTCCCCGTCACAGTACCAGCGGAGGATGCAGAGAGCCTTAGGACACTTACCTTTCGTCCGAATCTTCATCGACGATGTGGTGGTGTTCTCGAAGGGTGGAGTCAAAGAACACTACGACAACGTCCGTACCTTCCTTCAGACCTGTCGCGAGAAAGGAGTATACCTCAAGGCCTCTAAGGCGCAGATGCTGAAGGAGTCTTTGAGGTTTCTTGGGCACACCCTGTCCAGCGAGGGCTGCAAGCCGCAGCACGACAAGGTGGCGGCAGTGCGCGACTGGCCGGCGCTGGAGAATGTCACTCACGTCCGGCAGTTCCTGGGCCTAGCCGGTTATTATCGTCGGTTCATTCACTGTTTCTCCGACATCGCGCAGCCCCTCACCATGCTCACCAAGAACGAGGTGGAGTGGAGATGGGGCCCTGAGCAGCAGTGGGCCTTCGAAGAGCTGAAAGCAGCACTGGTGGACGCCCCCGTTCTGGCCCTGCCGAACGTGAAGGCCGCAACGGACGGATCAGCCCCCTTCGTGGTGCAGACCGACGCGAGTGGGGTGGCGCTGGGTGGAGTCCTGATGCAGGACTGTGGTGAAGGACTTAAGGTGATAGCCTACGAGAGCCGGCAGTTCTCCGCGGCTGAGCAGAACTACCACACGGGCGAGAGGGAGCTCTGCGGACTTCACCACTGCACCACGGTGACCTGGCGGCACTACCTGATCTTCACCGCCTTCAAGCTGCAAGGCGACCACCGGCCACTGGAATGGCTGATGGAGCCGGGGAGGGAGCTGAGTCGGCGGCAGGCACGATGGTACATGGATCTCGTGGAGGTGGGGGTCCCCCGCATGGAGTACGTGAAAGGGGCCCTGCTACTGGTTCCAGACGCCTTGTCACGGCGACCCGACTACTCAGCGAAGACACCTCGGGAGGGCTTGAAGGAGGCCGGCATTCTCGACGCTAAGTCGGACCTCCCGAAAGACCCCCTCTCTGTGTTGGACACCTCCGACCTCTTTGAGGAGGGCCCAGCCTTGGGCACCCTGACCCAGCTTGCTGAGGTGAACAGCTGGTTGGACGCGGTGGACACTCTGCAGCTGGCGGAGTTGGCTATGGAGTCCCAACTTGGTGCCAAGGAGCTTCGAGCCCCGCACCATTGCGAGGACCTCCCAATAGAGGTTGCAGCGGGTGCTGGGGGGGTGCAGACGCAGCACCCTGGCGCGGATCTCCCCACGGAGGTCACATCAGACGCTGGAGGGGTGCAGATGCAGCACCCTGGCGCGGATCTCCCCACGGAGGTCACATCAGACGCTGGAGGGGTGCAGATGCAGCACCCTGGCGCGGATCTCCCGACGGAGGTCACATCAGACGCTGGAGGGGTGCAGATGCAGCACCCTGGCGCGGATCTCCCGACGGAGGTCACATCAGACGCTGGAGGGGTGCAGATGCAGCACCCTGGCGCGGATCTCCCGACGGAGGTCACATCAGATGGAGGGGTGCAAACTGAGCACCCCGGCGCGGACCCCGACGGAGGTCACAGCGCCCCCCACGAGAGGGGCGACGCTGGCGTTTCAGCGTGCTTCCCTGAAGAAGAGTACAAGGGCTCTTCGGGGGGCCTTCAAGTCCCTTCGCGCAATGGGACGGTCCAAGCTACCAGGAAAGGCGGCATTGGAAATGCCAGCGGAGGCCTCAGAGCAACCTTGTGGCGTGGTGGCCTCACGCACCCGGTCAAAAACTGGGTTACCTCCTGCGGGAGGGACGTCGGGGTGCCAAGCACCCGTAGCGCCTGCACAAACTCCGCCGCAGGTGTCAGCCAAGGTCCCTATGGAGCGCCCCAGCGGCACGGTGACCTCTCGCTCGCGGTCGAACACCAGATCGCCGCCCCAGCAAGAGGCAGCAAAGCCGGCGACACCTCCGACGGTGGGTCTGACTGACGCCCCCAGGACGAGGAAGCCCCCTGCGAAGAGCGCGTCTCAATCGCGGAGGGAATCGACGGGGCGGTTGCACCAGGCATTGTTCGAACGGCTACAGTCGAAATACGGGAAGTTCGACGTGGATGCCTGTCGCGGACCAAAAGGCCGCGGTCAGCTGGTGGACAAATACTGGGAAAACTGCCTAAAGGAGCAGTGGAGAGGACTTCACGTGTGGTGCAGCCCCCCACATGACAGCGACCATCTCACCATCGAGGCTGTACTCCGCACCTACGTGCATGAGTGGCGGCAAGACCCCGAGAACACCTCTGCAGTGTTCCTGCTGCCGGACCTACAGTCGCGCATGCCGCAGTGGAGGAAGCTTTTCAGACGCGCGGGGATGCGTATTGAGGAGGTCATCCCCACACATGACTCTCAGGGGAATCCCACCCAACTGTTTAAGGGAACAGATGGAGTGCTGCAGGACCTCCCATGGCCGATGCTGGTGGTGTATGCTCCACCCTCGAGGTCAAGACCGCAGAGGATTCGACACCAGCGAGTGCCCCCGCCAATTGTTGATGCAGGCAAGGCGTCAAAGATGCGGGACGCGCAGGGCACAGTTTCTGGAGGAGATTTCCTTGAGGCCCTGCGGGACGAGTACAGCCGAGACGGGCCCCTTCGTACTCTGCGGGAGCAAGTACAGTCAGCTCCCCATCACAGCACGAAGCACTTCTGCATTGTTGGCGAAGTGCTGTGGCGGGTAGCTGCGGGGCACTACCAGCTGGTCCTGGGTGAGGACTCACCCCTCCGGGAGATTGTGTTCCGCGAGGCCCACGACTCCCTGGCAGCGGGTCACACAGGGCGCGACAAGACACTTGAAAGGGTTCTTCGTCGATTCTGGTGGAAGAACGCCTCGGATGATGTTGGGGCTTGGGTGGCGTCCTGCCCCACTTGCCAGGCTGTGAAACCCCGATCGTCATACCCTGATGGACTGCTTAACCCGCATTCGATTCCGTCGCGAAACTGGCAGGACGTGGGTGTGGACTTTGTCACCGGTCTACCTTTGACCGAGCAAGGGAACGACGCGTTCGTCGCCTTCACCTGTAAGCTCTCGAAGATGGTCCACGTGGTCCCCATTAACTTCAGGGACAGCTCAGCAGCCACTATTGCTCGCATCTACTTCGACACCGTGTGGAGGCAGCATGGCGCGCCTATGAAAATTGTCAGCGACCGGGACCCACGCTTCCAAGACGCGTTCTGGAAAGAGCTGATGCGGTTGATGGGGGTCAAGGTGGCAATGACCACCCCTTACAACCCCCGATCTGATGGTCAAGCGGAGCACACCAACCGGGTCGTGGAGGATATGCTTCGCTCCTTCGTCGATGATAGTCCGGAGGACTGGGACCTGTACGCCACCAACGTCGAGTTTGCTATTAACGACTCGCGCAGTGACGTAACCGGTTTCACCCCCTTCGAGTTGTGCTATGGTGTGTCACCCATGTCACAGCTTGACATGTTTCTAGAAGCTGCCCAGTCTACCGATGGGCGACGCAAAGGAGGGTGGGGACTGCACATGAATGGGCGTTTC
>LGRX02025597.1:0-20357 GCA_001247695.2 Cymbomonas tetramitiformis | reverse complement strand
ACACCCCCCCGTAACTACACTTTTTTTTTGGGTGACTGTGTCACCAACTTGCATTCTGGGAGCTTTGCAGACTGCGTCACATGTCGTGAAACTTGGCGACCACCTATCTGAACACAACGTGTCGACGACGACAACGACAGCGACAACGCTTTGCGGGCGTCATCGTCACCGTGTCCTGTGACATGACACTGCACTGCACTGGCATGGCATGGCACTGCACTGTCTCAGACTGTCACCAACTTGCACTCTGTCAGACTGTCACCAACTTGCACTCTGGGAGCTCGAGCTCTGCGAGCTCCTGTGTATAATTCCCAACGCTCATGACACTGTCACCAACTTTCATTCTGGGAGCTTTGCGGACTGCGTCACATGTCGTAAAACCTGGCGACCACCTACCTGATCACAAAAGTGTGACCACCACGACACATTAAACGCCGCATGGGCCCTCCGTCGGAGACGGGAGGGTATAATAATAATATATTAATATTTAAGAATTTGTCATATTTAAGAATTTAACCCCTGTACTTTGTACTTTATCTCCTCGTTCGGAGTGTCACGCTATCTCTTAAGAGTCGATTTTTGAGAGGGGATGGAGATTGGTATATCATTTTGGCAGTGGCATTTTGGCCAATCACACTATCTGAGAGGAAGTGAGAAATATATATATAAGGATATATATATGTCAGGCGCTGAGGAGCGAAACTGTCTCGCAGGGGCAGGTGCTCGTGCTCTCGAATACTAAGATGATATAAAATACTGTGATAGGTGTTTTATAGCACACCGTGATACACGTGACAACGGACACTGGTGACACATCGGGCAGAGGGGTGACAGACAGGAGACCCACTGTGCCCCCCCATTACAGTGGGGGTGGCAAGATTGGGCTCCCCGTGACACCACCTCACCCCGTGGGGTTGAGGTGTCACCAGGCAAAGAGACAGGAGCACTGCAGGGTCTAGGGGCCAAACTGGCCCGAGTAGTCCGGCATGTGCCATCCCAAGATGTCCAAAATTCCGTTGCTAACTAAATCTAAAGAGTTCGGCTCCCTCGAGAGTCAATCACAAGCCGTGTAGGCATGGAGAAGGGTCTTTTCCGAACTGTGACGTTGTTTCTCAATCTTGCTTGGGGCGGCGTCACTCCGATCGCATGCGTCAAGCGCCAGTGAGGCAATACTCACCCCTACAACGTTCAACCAACGCCGGTGCGATGCCAGAGCCAAAAGCGGCCTGGCACCACCAGAGCGGATGCGTCAACGAAGAGGGGGCAGGGGGATGGAAGGTGAAAAATGCGGCGTGCCCCCACTCTGCCGCCAATGAGCGCGCAAGCAGAGGGGAGAACCGGTGGGGTTGGTGCTGTAACACCACCGCACACCACCACGCAGTGGCCAAGGGGCACGAAGGGTGGAGCGGAGAGCGGAGGACGCTGCGGACGTAACTCGTTGTGCTCAGAGTTGTCGTCATTGGCGAAGGCGATAGACTCGATGTTGGTGTCTAGTGCATAAGCACCACCAGACACCACCAGACCATAGCCATGTGAAGGATGCCGTCGATGGACTCGAAAAGATGCCAACGCTGAATGAACAGCGGGCATGCGCGCATTCTGGCGGTCAGCGGACATGGTGGCTGACCGCTGGCTGGATAATTCCGCGAACGCCAAGTTAGGGTTCTCAAGCGAAGACATAACTTTCTGAAAAATGAACCAAATCCAACGATGGATGAGTCAAATTGGGGTAGATTTTGACGAGGAAGACGTCGGTGACGTCAAACAAGTCGTGCGGCAAGCCAGTTGTCCTGCAGGAGCGGCGCTGCTGTCCAGAAAGGCGAGGGCGCGTTTGGGTGCGTGTCGAAAACGTAACTCTTCGTAAAATTAACCAAATCGGGCGATGTAAAAGCCAAATTGGGGTGAAATTCGACGAGGAAAACGGCGGTGAGGTCAAAAACAACGTGCGGTAAGCCAGTTTCGCCACAGTTCGGGCGCTGCTGTCCAGAGTGTAGGGCACGTAGTTGTGAATGGTCGGAAATACGTAAAAGCGGCAGGGCACAATTGTAGCCCAATTTGCTTACGGTTCTGTGATAAATTCTGGTCGCGGCCGCGATCTTCAACGGTGGCCGGGGTCGTGATATAGTTGTTGTCGTAAGGACGAAACAACTGCCGTCGGTTGCGGCGGTCGGGATTGTTTGAAAATACGCAAAAACAACAGGGCTCAACTTTGGCCCAAATTGCCCACGGTTTGGTGATAAAATTTTGGACTCGGCCGCGATCTTCAACGGTGGCCGGGGTCTGGTTTAAGTCGCTGCCGTAAGGACGGAACAGCTGCCGGCGGTGTGCGGCGGATTCGAGGAAGTTCGGTTCGCCCTCCAAGGATCAAAAGTAAAACACGAGCACCCACAAGTGGTGGCCGATAACCTGAGAGGAAGTGAGAAATATATATATAAGGATATATATATGTCAGGCGCTGAGGAGCGAAACTGTCTCGCAGGGGCAGGTGCTCGTGCTCTCGAATACTAAGATGATATAAAATACTGTGATAGGTGTTTTATAGCACACCGTGATACACGTGACAACGGACACTGGTGACACATCGGGCTGAGGGGTGACAGACAGGAGACCCACTGTGCCCCCCCCTTACAGTGGGGGTGGCAAGATTGGGCTCCCCGTGACTATCACAGTGTCAAGAAGAGTCGGTTCCATCCCATCTTACAGTATGGTGATGTTCATATTCGATGTTGGTTGGGTCTTCCCTGGGTCTTCCACATGCGCTTCGATACCTTCGCTTGGTTGCCCCATTCCGATCACTTCACACGGAGCTATGACCATTTTTTCCTATTTCTGTTGATAATTGGCAAATGACGAGGTAGTAAATCTAATAATCTTTTATCTTGTTCAGATAGATACCGCTACCGTCTCAGAGCTCTACAGTATATATTACTGTAATACTTCAGACGAGAGGAACATCAGCCGTATTTTCGTGCGTGAAATTTGAGACGTCCGGCAACACATTAGGGGAGGAGGGAGACTCTCGCCCACCTAGCCTAGCACAAAGATCAAAGATCAAAACCAAAGGATCAAACATCAAAACAGGGAGAAAGGGAAGAGTCAGATCAGGATCAAGCAGGGTGAGGAGTTAAGGGCAGGAAGGAAGGAAGGGAGACAAGGAACAAGGGAACGACAGCGACCCTAAGCCCAAAGCCGGTTGGGGAAGTCGATTCTGACGCTCGACACTGCACCGTGCGTCCCCATGAATTGTGTACTGGGACCGGAGGCTCCAGCAGGGGTGCTCAAACCTAGACGAGTGAAAGCCACAAAGAATTACAGGGAAACCAGGGCACGGTGCACGCGCTCACCAAGGTTTCCCACCTCGCACTAGGCTCCCCGGACATAACGCCAAGCTCTAAACCGAGCTCTAAACTGACTGACGATGACGGATCAAGCAGGAGACCTGACGGACCAAGCAGGGAGAGTAGGGCAAAGAGAATCAGGCAGGGAGAATTGAGGGCAAAGAGAATCAGGCAGGGAGAATTAAGGGCAAAGAGAATCAGGCAGGGAGAGTTGAGGGGAAGAAGGAGTGCATGCTGCCCGGGCCCCGTGGCACTGTGGGCTGTGACTCTCAGTGCTCTATATGCCGGTTCGTATGCCTAGGGTGCATGCAGTGTCAGTGTGTGTGAGAGGGCAAAAGGGAGTGAAGAGCGTACCGTTCAAGCTGGGAGCAGGCACGAAGCAAACAGGCAGGAGCACGAGCGAGGCGCGTCGGAGCGTTGGAGTGCGAGGGCGCGGCGTCGAAGTGGAGCGGAAGCACCGGTGAGCAGAGTGATCAAGGGGCAGGACAAGAGAGGATGCAGAACAAAAAATGCACCGAGGAGGAGATGAACGGAGGCAAGGAAAATTAAAAAGGAAACAGGATGTGGGCGGGGAGAGGAGGTGTGATCGACAAAGGAAGCGATCGAGCGAGCGTGTGCGATCCCGCAGATGACATAGGAGTAAAGGAGTGGGAAGGGGGAGGGGGAGATGGGAATCTGCTGTAAAATCAATCCGAGAGCCAAAGAAAAAGCAGGCGACAATAATTAATAAAATAATGAAAAATGATTAATAAATAGTAGAAAATAAATAATAAAAAATGAACAGTGATACTGTTGATCCTGCGGATTCCCCGTAAATCGGATGACCGCCCAGTCACCTTGTCCGATCCGCTCCCGTTGGGTAGGAATGGCGAGAAAAAGAGCGGAAAGTAAGGCGAAGCAGCAAGGCAGCACTCCAGCGTCAGATCGGAGCCTGAGTTGGAGAACCCATTTTTAAGGGTGGGCGGGCAGGGAAGAAAAATTGCGTTAGGAAACGAAGAAGAAAGACGCAGCAATCGTCAGCAGGTAGGAAAAGTGAAGTATTTTCACCAATTTCCGACTTAAGAGCGACACTCTGCGACACTTGGACTACGAAGCTGGAGGTGAACCGCCACTTCGCGATTCTTCATTTCCGCGATCCGAGGAGTGAGATCGGACGATCCGTCTCCTGAATGACGGTCATCACTGATGACGGAAGGAAAGTCGGCGATCAACAGTGATACTGTTGATCCTGCGGATTCCCCGTAAATCGGATGACCGCCCAGTCACCTTGTCCGATCCGCTCCCGTTGGGTAGGAATGGCGAGAAAAAGAGCGGAAAGTAAGGCGAAGCAACAAGGCACCACTCCAGCGTCGCCTCTCCGCCAACACTCACAACCCCCGCCTCTTGACGCCTTTTCACCCCAACTCTCAAACTCGAGCCAACAGAAATTAATAATCAAATTACTCATACAAATACCCGCACGAATGATTGTGCCGCATTCAGCTCCATGTATTCTTTCGTCGAGACTTTCTCTACCTGCCTTGAGGATGACATTCCCAAGACTTGCCACACTTTCATATAATGTCTAGCAATCCTCTCTGTTTTCCAATACGCCTGTCCCATAACCTGCTGCAGGTCGGCTCCTTCAAGGAAAAGTTCAATTGCTCCCGCTGTCCGAATGCTGAAGAATGTTTCCCCATTGAACAGCCCCGCTTTTTGCAACCAGTATTTGAGGTCTGAATTCATCTGCTTCCTGGAAATCGGACTATTTTCCACTTTGCCAGACCTGACTGGTCTGAACAAGAATCCTTGTGCAAGGTTCAGACCCAAATTTTTCATCACTTGGAGGTAGTCCTCCAACGCCGAGATGGGGCATTTAGATTTATCAGGGAGTCTTTTGATTCCGAAAACGTGTTCATCGCCCGAACGGAGTGTCTTCCCCCACTGGTAGTTGAAGAGAAAACCGGAGTTATCGGGAAATCTTATGATCCCTTCCACCCTTGTGGCGCCCAGCTCCGCCGGTCTCTTCAGAGCGTATAAGTCCATCGGGATCATTGCCTTACATCTAAGAGTGATGAACAAAAGTATCCAATCTTGTGTCGAGGCAAAACCAGCTGCCTCTGCGTTCATGTGAATCACTAGCTTGTCGATCGTACAACTGAAAAGTGGTGTTGCCTGATTTGGGGTGATTCTTGCTTGCAACTGTTCATTCCTGGTCATCGTTTCATAGACCTTAACCACCCTACCTGTGCACGGGTTGTCCGACCCGCCCCTTCCGAAATCCTGGAAGGCACTAGAGAGTCTGCCGATAAGGGAATTCACCGAACTTGCGGCTTGCCTGACTGGGCAACTACATCTTCCCAGTTGAGGGCACGTGGCCGAATGAACGTTAGTCTTACCGAACTGTTCCAAGTAAATAAGATACCATAAGATGTGTTGCGCTGTACACGAATCCAATGATTCTGGTGGGGTCATGCAAGCCAGGAATTCCCCGAGGGCCCGCAAATTTCGGAGTTTGGCCGATTGGTACACATCCCTGGCCCTTGCTTCCTGAAGCTCCTTCGTTCTTAGATGTATGGCGGCCCAGTCAGGGGATTTTCTCAACAGGCTCTTGCCACCACCCTGTATCCTCAAAATTTTCCCCTTCCCCAAAAGTTACAGGCGTTCAACAATTTATTTTCCAGGGTAAACGGATTACTATGGGAGGCTTATTAATATATCACATGAATTTTGTGTTTTTGGAATACGAAGTGTTTCTAAGAAAAATCGAATCTAAAAATCCAGACTGCCCACGGGAGTGGGCCTGCTTCTGACCATCTTCCATTTCTAAGTTGTTGGAAACAGACCTCTCCTACTTCAGCGATTCTGAACTTTTGTTTGCACAGCTTATTGTACGTAGTCCACCAGAACCCATCTGGAGAGAAACCATCCCACTGTGGAGCAACCACAGAGGCTGACGCTTTCTGTTCTCTAAGATACATCAGGAACGGTCCCATTAATGCAAAAGGCGGATTAGCATAACGGTTCAGTCCAGCTAGTGGATAGGCAAAGACATTGGTGCCACAAGCTTCTTTCTCTGGCAGCCTTGAGCAAAATCGCATTTTGGGACATCCCCGAACATTAGCCGTTGTTGCGAAGCAGTCGATGTTGTGCCGTCCAAACATCATGTTCAACAGAGGAGAGAACCGTGGCATTAATGAATAATGAGACTCTTCATCCGGGACTACAATAGTTCCATCAGGTCCCCTTGAAAAGGAAACCACCTTCAGCTCCAAGTTGTTATCCGCGACAAATCTATAGAGCTTTTCTGCCAAGTCCTTGCATGCTTTCGCGCCCAGGTTAGACGAGAGGATTCTCGATGAATCCCAGATATTTTTGTCCAAGATTATGTCCCAGCGCTGCGGGACCCGTTCTACTGGGATTTTGAACAAGGCTTCAGAAATCAACATTGACTGATCCACCGACGAGCAGGTTCTCAAATCTCGATAGCACGAAATTTCATCTTGGAATTCCCCTGCTCTGATTGATGCCGTGACTTTTGTACCATCGACGTTTGTATCCACGAGTATCGAGCAGTGGGCCTGCTTCCTGAATGCGGACACCTTAATCGGCGACGGCTGAAAGAGTTGACCCAAGTAGAGTTTGAAATGCCTCATCTGCTTACTGTTCAGGAAAAAACTTTTTCTGCAGAATTCGTGCCTCTTTGCCAGGAAGGCATACAGCCTCCTGCATGCAATAAGGATGCCCGGGGCTGCGATTGACATTGAAACCAACTTTCCTGCCACTCTTTCCAGGTCCCTGGCCGAAATACTTGACGAAGCTCGCAGGTCCGTTGCCAGGCTCAAGAACTTATCCCATTTTTTCTGCGGGATGAAGAATTCCTGCTTCGCAAGGTCAATACCAATGCCTAGCCAGGTGATGGTCAAGGACGGAATGAACTCCGTCTTCTCCAGATGAATAAAATATCCTGCCGCCGTCATGCATGACGAGACAACGAACGCCGAGATTTTGGCTCTTTCATGTTTCGTAAGAGTTGAAGCTCCCACTGGGGCCGGCCCCCCGGCATTATCATCAATGTAGTATAAATATGGTATCCCCAGCCGCCGGATGAATCCCGCGAATTCTCCCGCGAAGGCGCTATAAATGACCGGCGCTAGCTTCCATCCAAAATTGAGAACAGTATAGACGTAATAAACGCCATCCCACAGGAAACCCATGTACTGTTGCGACTCCTCTGTAAGCATCACATGGAAGAATCCGTTCGCTTGGTCCATAATAAATGCCGGATCCCCCACCTCTAGGATTTGTGGAAGCATTGTCACCGACTCGTAGGTAAACGGAATATCCTTACACCAAAGGTTAAGGAATCTTGCATCGTTGATCTT
The DNA here is from genome assembly GCA_001247695.2 of Cymbomonas tetramitiformis. Taxonomy (NCBI): domain Eukaryota; kingdom Viridiplantae; phylum Chlorophyta; class Pyramimonadophyceae; order Pyramimonadales; family Pyramimonadaceae; genus Cymbomonas; species Cymbomonas tetramitiformis. The sequence continues at coordinate 12,655 of LGRX02025597.1, read as the reverse complement.
TCTTGGTTTGGCTGGCTCCACTCCTACCGGCATAACAAGATGCGGGGGAGAGCATTCCCCTTCTTTGCCCCAGACTCTTATCGCTCCCCACCTGAGCTCGTCCTGTATCTTCCCAGGGATCCAGGGGATCAAATGATCTGGGATCGCATGATTCTTGAACTGCATCCTCGGGGGTGTTCTTGAGTCGAAACGAGCCCCTTCGTAAGTGCCTGAAAAGTGTTGGAAGAAATCCAAGATGGAGACTCCATTCTTTGCCCATTCTTTGACCAGCAATCCCATCTCTGATGATGTTACCACCGTGTCCCAGAACTGGGTACACTCATGGATAGTTCCCACCCGGAACTCCCCCGGATCCCTAGCTGGTGCGGAAAGGGGGTCCGGGACCAAATTACCACTGAGGGCATCAATTACTGAAGGGGCCAAGGTGTCCCGCCCTTGGGCTTCACATGGCCCTAAGGACTGTTGCCTGTCCATCACTTCCCGGGCACTGTCGAATCCTTTTACTGCCATGGTAATAAATGCAAGCGGGTCCCTCACACTTGTCGTAGCCGGCATGCCAGAATCCAGTGCGAAGTTGGCCAGGCTGTCAGTCAGTTTATTGTGGTCCCGTGCCACATGCTTGAAATTGAAAACACAATCCGGGCGCAAGGCCATGTGAGCTTTCCCAACGATAAGTAGTCTCTCCAAGTCTTTTGCGATAACGTTACGGGAGCCCGAGAATGCTGACACCACCAGCTCCGAGTCCCCAACAATTGTTGCTGTGGTCAAGTTCCATTCTATTGCTCTTTGGATTGCAATCACGGCCCCCACGAATTCTGCATAATTATTCGTCTTGGATCCAAGGCGTCCGTAGTCCCGGGTCCACTGTTGACCTTGTTCTGAGCAGAGTGCCACCCCGAACGAGGCTTGCCTCAAATCCGGCGATGCGTTAAAGCGGCATGCACCATCGAAGAAAAGCAATCCCTTCCGTGGGGCTGAGTTTGGCTCGTGTCCCTGTTCGAGACAACAACCACACCAGAGCACTCTTCCTTTCAGGAGAAATGCTCCTCGAAAATCGCACCCCGGTCTCTACCGGGCCCCAATCTTGTGGAAAGGGATGGACGATTTTCGAGCCTGGCCACTTCCGGTGTGCTACTCGTGAGAGTAACCCACCCGTTGTGGTCAGTACTCTAACCGTCCAGCATCCCCATGTTAAAGGGAGGCTTCTATGACGGACGGGACCAGGTGGTCCGTGCAGGCAAGGTAATTGGCATTAATTGCCTGTATCCGCGAAGCACTCCAACTTGAGATATGCATCCCAAAGTCCGAAACCCAGTGTTCCGAAGCTGATCCCGAAATCTAACGTAGAGCAAAAAAAGCAAATCCAATTATCGAAATCCAGGATCCCGAAGGCTGAAATCTGAAAATTTAACGTAGAGCAAAATCAGCGAAATCGAAATTTCGAAAATCTAACGTAGAGCAAAAAAACAAATCCAAAATTCGAAAATCCAGCATCCCGAAGACTGAAGACTGAAAATCTAACGTAGAGCAAAATCAGCCAAATCGAAATTTCGAAATCCAACGTAGAGCAAAAATACCAAATCCAAAATTCGAAAAATCCAGCATCCCGAATTTGAAATCTGAAAATCTAACGTAGAGCAAAATCAGCCAAATCGACATTTCGAAAATCTAACGTAGAGCAAATTCACAAAAATGCAAAATTAACTTATCAAGCAAATCCATATCAAATACAACAATGCATTTCAATTTGGTATTTAAACCTGGAATCTGATGTTACAAGGTAAGACAGGCATCCTGGCCCGCTCCCAAATATTGATACACTATATACATATTATACAGACCAGCATTCTGGCAACTTTTGACGATTTCTAAACAGGCTCCCTCTGAGGAGGTGGTGGCAACTGAGGCAACTGGTTTTGGTTATTCCTATTGTCATTCTTATTTCGTTTGTCCACCCAAGTCACATTGATGGATCCATCCTTGTTCAACGCATAAGGGGACTTGCAGTCCCGCAGCATATGTGACCCCTGGCATTTTGGACATTTGGCATTACCATCTGCAGGGGCTCCCGGTTTTGCAGTAACCTGCTTAGTGGCTCCTGATAACGAGGCCTTCTTGGATTGGGTTTTAATGAACATCTGCAATTCTGACTCGTGCGTATCATCCTTCTCACACTCTGGAACTGTAGCCCTTATTTGTTGATGTGCAAACAGGGCAATGTGATTGTCCGGCAAGGACGCATCCCTAGTACCTCCTGCCAACTCCCTCTCGATGAGAGTGGCAAGGGAATACAAGGACTGAGGAGTCTCCGGCTCCCTCGAACTAGCTCCCGGCAAACCAAAAGCAGCTGCCACCTTTCGCATCAGCTTCGGTATCTCCGGCACCGATTTCCCCGGGGTCAGGCACCAGTCCAACAGCTCGCTTCTCAATCGGTGTGCTTTCAACCAGTTGGAGACCCCCTTGGTCTCCTCTTGCATGGATCTTTGGAGCACCGAGTCCACGTACGCCTGAATGTCGAATCCCGGCGTCATCGATGATGCCAATCCCAAAGGAGCCTGCTCCCTCATGCCACCATCCATCTTCATTTACTTGAGGTTGAGGAAACACTCACATATCGTCCTTTGCCTCGATACAAACATGCATAATAATGTGTTACAACAGTAACATCTTCTCGCCCCCACTCTGACAATGCACGTAATGCAATAATCATAAGGGGTCATAATCTGAGGCAATCACATCACCCTCCCTAATCATTAATTCCAGCATCAGCTTGTCACGAGCATGCAATTTTTTCATCGATCGGATCAAAGAAATTTTCATACCTATCCTCACATCGAACAAAGCAATCATAGTCATCATAAATGCAGTACTTATTGTCCAACATTACAGGAACTATTTCGTCATAATTAGAGCAACTTCATCATCATGATAACAGCAATAATTTCAATCCTATTTTCAGCAATCCTCACAGCAATTCAAGTTGTAACATAACAAATTCATATTTTCAATATAAACAAATTCATATTTTCAAATAGCATTCATCTCAATTGCAGCAATTATTTATCATCATAACAACAGCAAACAATTTTGATCCTAATCACAACAATTAATGCCAAATTTTTGAAACAATGCAACAATCAGGAAATTACAACTCTCATGCAAGACTGCCCTCAGAAAAATAATACAACTATATCTACCACAGATATGTGAATCTGTCCTCCCCATATGGGAGTTCATCCACAATCAGCACAGATCTACACAATGGACATCTGACTACTTTTCTATAGGTCATGGTGAAAACAGCATGTATTGCTGCTGGCTGGACCAAGCTGGTCAAATGGTACATTTCATTCAGGCCATCGAAACAGGCTACATGATAGTGGTGATTGCATGCAGTTGACACACACGGCATCTCTCCTAGCAGGCTGGCTAGGCAAATGGCACAATCATCTCCCACCGTTGGGGCAGTCAGAGTTCTTGTGAGCACCACTTCATCATCAGCCTCCCGAGCCTGCAATATCAACCAATTTTTGTCAAGAAGGCCCATAACCAGGAGCTTACATCCGACCAGATATTTTGGAACCAATTGTCCACATAAACAACCCCCACGGGGTACAATGTCCCTCCAAGAGGAGACACCTCACAGATTGAGGATTTCAAACAACAAAAAACCCCCACGGGGTACATACTCTTCCAAGAAGAGCCTCACTCAGTGTGAGGATAACCAAGTTCTTGTTGTCCCCACGGGACACAAGCAGCATTTTAAATTCAAACTTTTTAAAGCAAGTCAAAACTTTTTAAATTGGCAGGCTACAAACAGCAGCATAAAAGTTTACAAGAACCAAATTTCACCACCTAGGAAGCGCCCACAAGCCCAGGCACTGCGCTCCTAGATTACTGCAAGGGCCCTAACTAATTACTCTTTGTGACACGAGGACGGGGACCGGACTATTCTAAAAGAGGGGAAGAAATTCCTAACTAGTGAAACGGGTTGAACAGGCTGATTAAGTTTGTATCAAACTACAGGGAAGGAGAAGGCCCTAGCAAATTAAACCGAAACGAATTCAAATTTCTAAAGGAAAAGGAGAGGGCAAGCAGGAGCGCTCGGGCTAGCTACCTGGGCTGGTTGCAGAGGTTCTTGTGCTTGGCTTGCGGGGGGGTCGAGGCCAGAGAAAAGACCTTGCTCCGCATTCGGGTCCGTGTGCGGGCCGAACCCCGGCGGGTACGTCGGGGTTCTGCGCGGCTCCCGGCCGGACGTACAACGGGGACGGGGGCCGTCGGGGGCCCGTGCCCTCGGTGACCGGGACAACTGGAGGCGTTTGGTGTCCCGATTCCCGGGACACCAAGTCAGTCGGGACGTCCCCCATTGGCGGGGGGACCGGCCCCCCCGCGTTCAGATCAGTACGCGGGGTCAAAGTCACAGGTGTAGCCATATCCCCCGTCGGGGGCGTACGTGACCTCTCCAGCACCTCGCGGAAGCTCTCCAAATTCCGAACCATAGTTGCTCTGGACTGGTTGTTCGACACCTCCAGACCAGGGACCTTGGCACAGATCTTCCGAAGGTGCTCGGTCTTAAAGATTGAGGGGTTCAGAAGTAATTCCTTGCTAGGCAGCACGAAGAAGTTAAGTCCAGTAAAGGCGTTCACCGTCAGGTCGGGAATAGTCAGCCTTTCCTCCGTCGCGTGGTGGACTTCATCGCGGGACGCCTGCGGACGGAGAGGGAGGCTGGCCCCCCCCGCAACATCCTCCGCCAAGGACGTTCTCTGCAGCACATTTCTTGCCGGAGGAGGAGAGTCAGCGCGTCCAGGGGCAGCTTGGTCGCCAAACGACAATTCCTGCAACAAGGACGGTCCGGACGGCGACTCCGGCGTTTCAACATTCTCTCGGGACCACCTTTCCCCCGCGTCGACCACCTCGTCACCGTCTTCAGATTCATTAAGACCCAACGAGCGAAAGATTGCGGGCTCCTCCCGCGGAGGGGAGACCCGCAGAGCCGCGGTCGCTGCATTAAACGCGGACGACATAACGTTGGGCACGGAATTCTCATCAAGCAGACGGGGCCGTGCGCTGCGGGAGGCGCGGGTCGCCCTCCGCAAATCAGAACTAGTAGCGATTGCTGCGGAAACCATGATTGTAAGAAGAAAACTTGCGTTAGGAAACGGAGAAGAAAGACGCAGCAATCGTCAGCAGGTAGGAAAAGTGAAGTATTTTCACCAATTTCCGACTTAAGAGCGACACTCTGCGACACTTGGACTACGAAGCTGGAGGTGAACCGCCACTTCGCGATTCTTCATTTCCGCGATCCGAGGAGTGAGATCGGACGATCCGTCTCCTGAATGACGGTCATCACTGATGACGGAAGGAAAGTCGGCGATCAACAGTAAATAGTGTCGTACCGGGAGTCCGTAGTCGCGGGGGCTAGGAGCCACCCGTAACTGAAGCCCACCCCCCGGTGATCAAAAAGGGAGGAAAACCAAGGAAAAAGGAAGAGGAGAAGGAGAATCAAAGGGGGGTGGGCGAGAGATTCTAATATTTGCTTGAACATATGGGTTATTGAGCCTTTTCTCCGTGCCGAAGAGAGCGTCTACTGACTTCACGTATTGCCTCGTTCAGATACCATGAACAAGAGGGGCCTCAGCGTGCTGCGACCATGTCTTTTCTTGGTTGCCTGTCTTCAGGCAACCCAAAGCGCAGCGAAAAATTTTAGCACTATCCCACTGAACGAGTGGCCCATGATTATGTGCCACGATGCGGCTACGACGTACCTCAACAAGAGCCTTCTATCTGCGGAAGTGTACGACTGGACTATTACACAGCCGGAGAAAGTAGGCGTCGAAGGGCTGTTGAGTTGTGGAGCCAGAGGGTCCGTGCCTAACTTTTATTAAAATAATGAGGTCCCAACTACCTGCTTAGTAGGTATACTTGCCGATTGTTCTTCATGGTTCCGAACACCGACAACCTGAGACGAGCCTTGTGTGGAGCTGTGGACAGTTGGCAAGCTCGCGCTCTGAAAGTGCGTGAAAGACATGCTCGAGTGTTCCCTCGTGCACCAATACAGTTGATGTTGATGAATAAGGCATAGTGTGAAGCTTGTTGCGCTCTGCGATACGCCTTTTCCCGATAAGATACGGTTACCGAAAAGTTGTGAATGGGACGTGTCAGGTTTGATTGGAGGCCGTTGCTCACGGACAGTGAGCTGTATATGCATCACGGCAGCATTCCGGTCAAGTACCCTATGGCCTTAGCAGTACGCGAAATGGTCGAGTGGAGTAACGCCAATCCGAATCCAGAGGACCTTGTTGTGCTGGGCGTTACAGCCTGCAGCGGCGATGGTTGTGCCGACGCTGCCAAGAAGGTCCTCAAAGATGCAGGTGTCAACTGCAGGCGGATCTGTGGATTCCTGAGGACATGCTCACAACAGTTGCCACTGAAGAGCGAAACTTGTTATCAGCTGCATCCCCGAGTCAGCGGTCAGCAAAGTGTGGCATACTTTTGAGGCACGTGGTCACTTTATGAGCTCGCAGGCGTCAGCTTCATCAACGACTGCAGCGTCCTGAAAGACTTCACCGTGGCGGATGCGCTCCAAAAGGTAAGCCTAAGCCCCAAGCATGTTTTCACTGGTCCCGCGCCTGCGATGTCAATCAACCATACCGAAGGTGCTCACGCAGTTGCCTTGGTGTCTTCTTGAAGCGCTCGGGTTGCACTCGACCCAACAAAACGACACGAAGCCCTCTCCACCCTGTTTGCTATTCCGTTCCTTCACACAAAAATGGTGTACTGTAGCGTTCGTCGCACTTGAGCCTCGACAAAATATCACGCATTTCCGTCGGCTTGCCGCTCTGCTTGGTATGTTCAAGTATGTTGAGACTACAGGTTTCTGTGACTGCAGGGACAACTGCAAGGCGGAGGTCACCTGCTCGCCACGTTCGACTGTTGGCAGGGAAACTATGTTCCGGCCAATACGTGTTCGGGTTATGACACGAGTAAGGTGCGCACGTGTGTCGTTTGTGTGTTCATTTTCCCCCGCAGTATTAGGTAAATCTCACTTGTCCAACCCCACTCCGTTTAATCCTCCGAACGTGGCCTCATTCTGAGACATGCTGGGCCTTACCGGAGTAAAGAGGTTCTGAAACTGCCCGTTGTACGACGTTCGCGCATCCCTTACAACGGACCAGCCTCCAAAGGAAAAAGTTTTCCCGAGCACATCTTGGTAAGGAACATCTGAGGTCCACGCTAGTGCGCTGACGGCACTACACGGGGGCTATTTGTAGCTTGCACAAAACCCGGCCACGATAGGAGGTTGGCAGGCACTGGTCGCGGTTTGGCACAATCAGTACTGACAGCCCACTGACCAAACACATTAACTACAGGAGAGGAGCTTAATGGATGGGAAGTCGACCTTCCCTTGCATCCCGGCGGATGTAGATCCCGCCGCGCCCTTCGCAGAGCTGATGCCAAGCCAGCGCCATGAGCTCTTCGAATGCTCCCGAGCACTCCGTCAACGCACTGAGGGCGCGCAGAGTGCTCACTTTTTCGGGTCCGCTCGGTCTTTGTTGTCATCATCTCCACAAACGCAGGCACGCCCTTCTGCCGCTCGAACCTCCCGCGATCCTGCCTCTGCCACCACAAAGTCGTGTGCACCCTTTTGCCTCCTGAGCCTCCAACATCACTGCTCGCCTGCTAAGTTGGTCGCGGCCGGTGTTTTGTTTCGTCATAGGGTGTGTGTCAACAATCGGAAGGTACCAATGGCTTGTTGTCCCTCATTAGTTTCATTTGGTAACGCTTCCTGTTGCTCGAGAGCCTTGGGGGTGACTCTCGATTTGCCGCCTGCCAACAATACTTGTTATATTAGCTGTCTGCATAGCCAACTCTATGTGCTTAAACAACCGAGGACGTTACTGCAGCCTTAACAGCCAAATCGATGCATCTTAACAACCGAGGGGCTTTATCTCAGTCTGCGCAGCCGACTCCACACATTTAAACATTCGAGGGCTTTACCGCGGTCTGTACCAACAGCTCCACACGTATGAACAATCGAGGGGTGTAACTGCAGGCAGAAGGGATACCCAAGCCATACACCTGCTATACAGACAGCAGCACAAAGGTGCGCACGTTTGAAGGAATGATATATTGGTTCAACTCTTTCTTTGTGAACTGATATGTATATATATATATTCAACTGTTGTTATTCATTTCGAACGCCTTCTTTACACCACGAGCCTTGGAGTTGCACTTGGAACTGGTTTCATTTTAGTGAGGGCCGCTATGCTGACGCCAACCCTTCTTTCCTCAGGAACTCCCTGTGAATCGTATGATGGCATACTTGCAAAAGGTGGTACTCCCGAAACAAAACTTCTTCTTTTGGTATTTTTTATTCGGCTGCTTTTGTTTAACTCCTGACGTAACAAAACACCGTAGGTGGCTGATGAAGGTCCTCCAGCAGACGGCCGCCTATATACTTACCAGGTGGGCCTGCCATGCTCTCACCCTTCTCTCGAACCTTGGAACTGCGAGAATGGCCACGGTCTGCCATCGGGGAGACATTTAGACTACCCCGTCGTCGTCCGCAGTGAAGGGGCATACTTCGTATATTTACATGTTTTACACTTCTTCATGGGGTTCGATCCCCTGTATTTAGTGCTACACAACAAGTTTTCCTACGTGATATATAGGGCTTCGACCGTCTGAAACTCCGTGCGAAGCTAAGCGTGCACCACACAAATGCTTTATCCAATGGCTCGGCTACATATCGCGCCCAGTTGGACTTGTTAGGCACAATTGGGCTTGTTCTGGTATCTAGGTTATGTGATATGGATATGTATTATATCTCATCGCTGTCCACCAACTTCGGAGGCCGCCTTATAAATGTGATCATAGATACCAGAACAAGCCCATTTGGGTCTGACAAGTCTAAATGGGCGCGCTATCTACCCTAGCCAATGGCTAAAGCATTTGTGAAGCACTCCGGAGAACACGCGCACGGAATATTAAGGCGGCCTCCGATCCTTTTCTCTTCGATCGAGTGGAGGGGTCAGCAAAATCGTCACCACGGGCCTTATAAACACAAGCTCTACACCTGACGTATGCTTGACATCCGGCCTTTGGCCTTAGAGAGGCATTGTTGAAGAGTGCTGGATTGAAACGAACTTTCAGGCACTATGGCAAGAGGATGCATCCAGTGTGGTGCTTGGCATACTTCACGGGAGCAGCTTATTGGAGGACGAAGAGCGCAGCGGCCTCAACTCTCTGGTCACCGCACAGGTCCTTCGCGGTGCGAACGCCGCTGCTGCCCACGTCACAGACCAGCCTTCTTGAAGATCCAAGTGTTGAGGCAATAACATGCGATAAATATATCACACACAATACAACCATTCTCCGAAAAGCATCCAAATACCAGAATCCGAAACAATATGACGGTTTGGGATGGGAGCTGCTCTTGAACCTGCAACAAAGAATTAGGGGCTTAGAGTGAGCTACAGGTGACGATTGCTAAGAAGGAGCGAGCAGGTGACCACTGCTAAGTATGAGCTGAGATGGAGTGAGAGTTTAAGTGTTCAAAAATAAACTTCGCTCAGAAAACAAAAAACATCCTTGGTATTCGATCACAGCTAAGCCGACAGGACTTCTTATTGCAGGAAGCTACCCATCAATAAACTTCATGGAGGTGAACAACGTTTGCGATGGTGGTCTCGATCTACTTGCGGCTCTTCGCTCTCGGCTTTGATCCGTATGCAAGGAGCCACGTTTATACTCGTTGCTAGACAGCCCTTCATGCACCACGACGAATATGTGACACCTAGTTTACCACCAGAGCTGAGGGCCTCATTGTTATGTTGGAGGACTTAGTACTGCAGTTCCGAGGAACACAGAAGAGGTTTGCCTAGCATTTCCCTGTCTATTTGGACAAAGCGATCTACATAGTGTGAATGGACCTTTCGGACCACATATGCAACCGTGTGTTTTGAGGTGACACAATGAACACCTGTATTAATATTTAACTTGAGACAAACGCAGTTTGCGTGCAGTCGCACTCTAGTTCTATGTTTATAAAACTAACATTATCCTACTCTCATCATTTGTTCTCGTCGATTATAATCTGCGACGCCCCTGTGATATCCGAGTGCCCTGAGAGACATAACAGGATCTGCACAGCTGTTGTTATGAGCCATTCAACAGTATATGTTGCAAAAGTCGTCGATGCACACCACCATCCCATGCACCAGTCGGAACAACAACGCTGCAGAACATCGAGGAAGTCGCAGAAAAGCTGGCTAGCAGGTTAAAAGACTGCCATGTTGTCTAGCCAGCAAGTTGTTGGTTCATGCGCCAGAGAATGTTGAAATCTGTATAGGCAGCCCTGACCGGGAGTCCCGGTGCAGGCCCCTATGACAGATCCCTAGGCCAACTCTGGACTGCTGACTGATCTGTAGGTTCGTGCTGTGACACCCGCCGTGTCACAGGTAGGCTAGACTCCGAGACCGTCCGAGACCGTTCCGGGTATATCTAGCTTAGGATTTATTTATCTTAAGAGTTTATCCACACAGAGTTCGGGACTGTCTGATATCTGCTGAACTAGGATATTCCAGTAGAGAATCTAGCCGTGTATCCGAGGTCCATTCATGAAGCGACCTAATGGCGAGAGGCTGTCGTTGAATATCGTGAAAGAAATATCGCAACTGTTCCGGAGGCACCTTGTCAGCGACCTCGGTTTGCCTGACTGTCTTCATCCACTCCTCGAAAGTGATTTTCACGTGAATCGCGGGGTTGTGCAACTCGGCATTGAGCATGATAAGGGCATAGAGTATGATGTATACTTCATCGCGAGATAGCTCCGCACAACTTTCACACGAAAGATCGTTCTGCGCCGTTGGAGAAAGCATCAGTTTCTGTCGTGTCGAGCACCGAAGATAAGGGTTGCAGGCCCTCCAAAGCCCCCTCCTCGTCCGAACTCTACAAGTCTTGCCACTCTTCAGTTTGAAGGGTGTACGTGAGGGGAAAATGATATATGATGTTGTCGATGCCCTGGCATGCATCCACGGGCAGGAACGGAAACTCGACTAGTATTCCACGAAGTGCTGTAATAGACACACCGCCTCCTCACCTCACTTCACTACGACTACATGCATTGGTAGTAGTATCAGAAATTGAAAGCACTTTTTATTTGAGGGGGCACCTCTCTGCGGCAGTGGGAGGGATCGTGACTGATGTCTAAGAGCTAACCTGCAAGGATAGTCAAGCCGCGGAAGACGTAACTTGAAAGAAATTCAGCCAGGAAGCGCCTCCCCCTCTGATGTTGAGCACTGCATAACACAAATCCTTACAATTAAGGTTCCAATGGCAGCTGCTTTGTCGTTCAAGATAATCACCCCGGCACTGCCATAAAAGGTTTTCACTCATTTCTTGCAAAACAACGTAAGGTTCCTCTATTGTTCAGCTTGTCGCAAACGCGTGTGTATGATGGTACGAATATTCTCGGAATCGAACAACCTTAACACTCGCGGCTGGTCATAAGTTCGTCATTAACATTCACTGGTGCCGGTAACTGTTCGAGCAATTCTCAACACAGCACAAGATCGTAGAGCTACAAAATTTTTAAAATTCTGATATTCTGAGATCGAACGCTAAGCTCTTTCATGCAAGCCCAGATTTCCAACAACAAAAGCTGTGAGCAGAACTGTCTTAGCACTCTAGCACTGGCACGCGAACAGCCACCTAGTACTTGCGAAGCAAAACAATAATGAGTCCACTAGCCTGACTTCCGGTCAGAGCCTACTTATATCTCAATGCTCTGTCACATTTCCCAAAACTATAACGGGTTCTAGCCCTTAAATCTTCATCTGGCCAATGGAAAGTCATTATTCCATGCCAGCTCTAACAATGTTACCGTTTACCACATTCTGATTGACACGTCAGCGGCAAAGGAGTCACTGCCATCTTCATCTTATCATTCCCTGGTCATTCGATAGTGACCATATCTTTTCTGGCAGGTCTGCATCTCTCAGATGGTCATCTTAGCAAAGCCTGTCATGCTGTCACCTCTGTCATGCGTGTCACCAGCTGAACAAACCCGGCGCGGTACCATGAGAAGCCGGCGTTTGTTACAGCTGTCGCAAACGCGTGTGTATGATGGTACGAATATTCTCGGAATCGAGCAACCTTAACACTCGCGGCTGGTCATAAGTTCGTCATTAACATTTACTGGTGCCGGTAACTGTTCAAGCAATTCTCAACACAGCACAAGATCGTAGAGCTACAAAATTTTTAAAATTCTGATATTCTGAGATCGAACGCTAAGCTCTTTCATGCAAGCCCAGATTTCCAACATCCCCCATCTGTAGCTGCTGCGTGCAGTAGCACAGACTCAAATATGGGCTTGTTCAACATGCTGGGTCGTATCACCATCTGCCATGAACTTACCCAAACTGAAAGTGAACATACCAATGCCTTCACCTTCTCCACCCTGTAGCATCCTGGCTCTGACCAGCGGATTCTTGAACACCAAGACCCACATACACCTGCGGCCAATAGGTCCATGTTCCAGATGCCCAATCACATGCAAGCGTCCTGTCTGACTCAATCGCCTGAAGTACGCAGCCCTGCTCTCGGTCATGTCTGTTAAATAGTAAGATGGAACGTGAACACATGCCACCACACG